>JAKSZP010015925.1:0-160129 GCA_022478985.1 Massospora cicadina | reverse complement strand
GTTTCAATTGATGTTTCGTCAGGGATCATTACTGACAATATTAAATAGGGTAATTCAATGAGAGCATGATAGATATTTGTCAGATTGTTATGGCATATTCTTGGTCAGAGGCGCTGAATGATTAGGTTCGTTTTATGAAGCTACCAAAGCGTTTTTAAAGATTTTTGTGGTAGTTGATAATTGTAACAAAGCACGCGGCCCCTATGAGATTGGTATCTGGTTACTGACATAAAGGGATGACTGCTAATATGTAAATGTTACTCTACTGAGGATTAACTAAGAAAATAAACTGCCATGATTTGGAAGTTAATCTTAAGAGTCAAAAGTTTCATAAGAACATTCAATTAATAAATATAGAGCTAGCTGAAAAGTTGTGCGCTCTTGCCTATTAAAACCCCTAGTATTTTCTAACAAAAACCAGAATTGAACCGTTAGATATTATTATATTTTTATAACTATATTCTTAAGATTTGGAGGAAATTAAATTCTTCAGTTTCTTTTCTCAAGTTATAGTTTACTAAGGTGGAGTTAAAGCCATTAAACTGAAGACTTAATTTACCATTTGTTGCCATACAACTAGTGTCTTTATTATCTTAAAAAAGATTAAACCTGTGCAATAAACTTCAAAAAAGTTTACATGTGGTACTTACTAAAGGGGTACTTGAGCCTTGGTGAAGAATAACACCATGTTCTAAACTGGGTGAGATTAAGAAGATATGGAAGAATTTGGAGAGCGTTAACAGCCACCTTAATGTCAGAAGCTCAGGCATATTTATTCAAAATTGAGGATCGGATTACCAAGGTGGAAGAATAAGCTAACCTTATCGCAGAAGTTTTTTTTATTTATTTGGGAAAATCAAAGAATTAGAGAGATAATATACCAAAGTTGCTCAAGATCTATTCATATTTAGAGTTCCATTTCAAGCAGAAGCTGGAAAAAATCGGTTATTATGAGAGAAGCATGGTCAGCTGCTAAAACAAGTGCAGGAGATGGTTAAACATCGATGTATTTGTGTTCATGTGGAAACAGAAATTGGGGATCAGGATCTATTTGAAGATGAAAGTAATATGGAGAGCATTCAGCCTACACAATTTTATGCTTGTGCTTATGCCACCGTTTTGGTGATGGCCCCTATAACACACCAACCGGTGCTAGTATAGCTAGCTGCACTGCTTGTCTTACAAATGAGCCTGTGGAATCTGAAAAATCTTGTGCCACCCCCAAATACCAACGTTCATCAGGATATTGCCCCAGCCTTTTTTTGAAACTTTGGAATGTCCATATTCAATTAAAGTGATCACCAAAAAACTGATATTATTAACGATTTCTTGGATACCTCTTGCTTCTATTTGTATTACCCCATTTGAAAAGGGAGAATTGGTCATATAATGAGGCGAAAAACGCAATTAGAAGGAATTTGGTAGCACTTAATGAATGAATAACTAAAAGCAAGAGCTCATGGGGATACAATTCTGAAAAGATGAAACCATGGGGGAATTCGCTAACTATTTTTATAAAGTGGAGCAAGTTTTGGCAAATGCTAATAGCATGAGCAATTTCAATTTATGCATTGTGATGAAGGCAGTTCTCTGAACTTATCAGGCTCTACACCAATCAATGATTTCAGCATTTACCAACAACTCTACCACCTTACATATGGTGGTGCACCTAAAAAGCGTTGGCTATATTTTTTGCACCAAAATGAAGTGATAAACAATAAACGCCTTTTAACTCAATCTGGAAAAAAATCCTAACCCAAAAAAGGCTTTTTGCCAATCAAATGGTGAAAAATCATAATGGACCAAAATGGCCTAGTAATATCTCGCACATCACTTGTAACTGTGTGTAATGTAGGACATTATGCTACTCATTGCTTTTTCAAGAATACAAAGGATCAGTTGAACTTTTCCCAGGAAAAATATGCTAATGTGTAGTCAGGGAAAGGCCTTTAGTTTAGTAAAGGAATAATCTAGATCTGCAGGTTTTTTAGTGCAACTAGATAAGCTCTAAGAATTTGACACTTCTGACCTATGCCAATGAACCTGCTTAAAATGCTTCTCTGCAGTGCATGGGTCCAGATATTAGTGTAATAACCTGAGTGAAAGTGAAGGTGATATATCCCAAAATTATATTAAAGAATGCTTGACCATAAACTCACTAATTATTAGAAAAGATCAAAATACTGACAATGGATATGAATTGCTAAGAACAAAATTTTCAGATGTTTTGATTCAGTTCCTATTGCTACTATCTTAAAATTATTTTTGATATATCCGCCAAAATTATTCATATTTTTGTTTACAAACAATGCCACTATTCATTTAGTAAAAGAGATTCAACAAAACCTGAGTGTACTTGTGCCAATATTTTAGGTAAATGAGAAGTAAAGGCCATTATTGATAGTGGCGCTCCAATTAAAATTTAACAATTATAATGTCCTACTTTTTTATTCGCCATCTTACCTTAGGATCAGCACCAAAATTGATGCTTAAGAATGTCTGATGCGAGGTTGACTATCAAGTTAAGTGACTGTACTTCATGCACTGACCAATTAAACTTCAGATTTTTGGAAACTTTAAAGTGAGGATAAGACAAAACAGAAAAAGTGAGGATTATAACCACAGAACTAGCCTATTCTATTTATTTACAAAATAAAAACATATGAATAATTTTAAACCAATGAATTGGCGCCGCATACAAACCCAGAAAAAAAAGGGTATTTGGGGGGACCAAGCCCCAAAACCCAACGTTTTTGTTAAGTTGACACAAAATTGATTTGCTGTGAAACAAGGTATTAAAAGGCAAGGGAGGCCATGAGGCCACCAGAGAAACCCATTCTAGAGTGAAAATTGAGAGGTGGAGAGAATTCTGAATTGAGTTCAGAAATTGTGAGGGCCCAACCTTTTAAGGTTGCCCTTTCAGGGAGCCCCTCCCTTGCTATTATTTGGGCTCATAAGAGCTTAAAGGATAGCACAGGAGGGGCACAGCGCAGCGCCAATGCCAACCTTACCCCAATTTTCAAAATCGTTTTGTATTATGATTTGGAAATCCAAATTTTAAGTAAAGATGTAATGATCAATATAACCCAACCATTACAAATATTGCTTCTACCAAATTGGTAAACCGTCTGAAGACTTTGCCAGATATAGCACATCAAAAGCAGTATGAAACAGCTGTGCCTAACTCTACTAATTCCTGTGGGGCTTATAGTGCTTTAACCCTTTGTTTTGTATCTCTAGTCTTGTCTGAGCTTACAATCTTCCTAACTTATCAAAATTACGTTATTCTCATCAGACCTGACTTCATGCAAAAGTATGGAGTAAAGTGCTTTTTGAGGGAAATACTTTGATGATCTTAAGTCAGATGCTGTTAGTGATTTATCATCAGAAGGGAGATTCTCCAATCAACAGGAAAATACTTTCAAATGTGAATTATAAAAATATCTCATCAGTACAGTTGTTTATAACTAGTTGGAAAAAAAGTTAGCTGATATAGAAATGCATGAGCGAAAACTGAGGGATATCATTCAAAGAAAAAAATAATTGACCATTAATCATTGGATGCAGAAAATGGTTGCTACCGGGCTGATGTTGCAATCCCTGAGCAATTACATGTTGAGATTGAGGCTCCTTGCCAAAAATTGAGAATTTAACCTTGGGTAGCTCTAGGGATTCTAACGTCTTGTCATGTGGAAATTTTTATCCTACTAATAAATCTGGGAAACCACCAATCAAAATAAACCAAAATAAATTAGTTGCATTCTCACAGATGAAAAATAAAGGAGCTCCATTTATTCCAAGAATTTGGGTGTTTAAGTAAAATAAGATTACCGCAATCTACTGAATTTTTCTTATGTTAATCCTGCAGAAACAATTAACTGGACTAACAGAAGATTAGCAGAATGAAATATCAGCTTTATTCATATGATACTAAAACTATTTTGACAAAAAATGACCACAATTTAGTGTGTGCGTAAAATGTTTTACATTGAATTTCCACTGGAGAAGCCGCTCTGATTAGAATGTGGCTATTCAGAGAGATACTGAGCATCTGAAGCAGTAGTTGTCAAAAAAATAAAGTTATTTGAGCATGGCTTGCTCATGCCTTCATCCAGTCTGTGGGCTAACCAATGTTGATTGTCAAAAGGAAGGATAATCAAACAGAGTTTGAAACAATTACCACCATCTTGGTAAAATCAGAAATAAGGATTCTTAACCCTTGTTGAGAATTAATGATGCATTGGATCAGTTAGGTGGGGCAAAATTCATTTTGACAATGGGCCTCATCTCAGAATATTAGCAGATCAATTTGTGTTAAAAAATAGGGGCTTTCATTAATTTTCACGACCAAAAACCCCTAAATTAATTAACTGCACAGGCTCAATTTGTGTACTCTTTGTGTTGTCTGATTGTAGATGATAGTCAAAGGATAATGGTATGAAGAATACTAACCATATTTATATATACAAACAGTTCTGGTCCAACGCTCTACCTGTAATTCTTCTCAAAATACCCTTGATGTCTTAAGTAGAGATTTATGCCCTTATCCGCCTAACTTGATCCATGATCAGATCCATAGTTTACGGCCTTTCCTATGGTCTCACAAAGTCTCATAAAGTCAACAGAAATTCTCGTCTAAGCTCAGCTTCTCTTCTTAAGGATCCTCAATCCTTACTTTTATCCTAATAAGGAGTCCCCAATCAAAGCACACAGCAATAATTTTCTGAAGAAGAATAGAACTAAGGACGATAATGAATTCTGCTAATTACTCCTTTTTTATAGTGAATTATCAGGGGAATTTATAGAGGAAATTTGGCGCCCAACCCTCAGTTGACGCCTCAGCCATAAAATGGCAGCTGTTGCCATTAAATTTCCTTTGTTGTCTCACCAGCGAAGATCTTCCCCATCTGGTTAGGATTCCTTTGTGTAACATCCTTGAGAACTAAAATGGAAAGAGTCAAAAAACGTATCTCTAAAGTTTTCCTCATAATCCCTGCAAACCAACCATATTTGGCAAGCTACCTGCTTAGGTAATGGGACTTGTTATCCAATATGGCAAGTCTTGAACCAACTAGTTGATTTTATAGTTACAGGTGGCACCAATCGTCTTTAAACTTGCTCCTAAAATTCCCAAATGGTCAGTAATAAAACCTGACCAATCTCAATTGGTACACATGATAGTATTTTATTGATCAACTATCAGATGCCCCCATTTTGTTGGAAAATCTGCCTGACAAGATCTTAAGCAGTCACCTGAATTAATTTGACAGATCCAATCCTGGAAATTACTTAAAATCCTCCAAACATTATTACCCTGAAATTGGGGTTAACCAAGATTCAATTTAATTGCCATAAGGAATTATCTCCTAGTGACTCATGGTAATCTAGATGGCTGGAAAGGTGGACAAAAATCCAAACACTTTCCCACTTGCCTAGATTTCCTGCAAGAATTAGTCTTGGACAGGAGAATACCACCTTGAAACCAGGTTGAATATTCTTTTGCTTCTAGCAGAGCACAGTTGATCTGTACTCAATGCTGCTCAGGACAAGTTTCCAGCATTCATTTTTCTTCCTCCTCGCACCTGCCTCCCCAGAGAGCGGCCCCACAACCCTTTGAAGTGCTGGGTGATCAATTTACTTGTGACAATACTAATCCCAGGTTCCTGTGTTCCCCCATCAAGTCATATGACCTGCGGTCATGTTCAGGATTCTTAATCTGGCATCCTAAATTTCTTGATCTTCCTCCTTGTCCTTGACAGAAGGTCACTGCAATCAATGTTTGTTTCATAGCACAATTAAGAATGCTCATATATATTTACTCCAGTTATTTTCTTATAATAACATCTTAGCTCATATCATTCTTAATTCTTCTTGGAAGAGTCTATCTCATTAATTTTAAATTATTTCTCCGAAAATAGAACTTAATTGATACCAAAGTGCATATTGTTGACTGCTATAAAAAGTTTGACATTTCCCCCTCTTGTTCAGCTCATATGTCAAATTTGGAATTTTGTACCAGCACCTGCTCGACAGCATGTCTGCTAAAATGTTTTGCTCTTCCAACTGATGAGTTGATATGTGCGACAAAACCTCTTCATGGCTCTCAGGACTCATACTCTTAGTCAAGTACCTGCAGCCAGTCCTTCTGTGGAACTACCAGAAATGATATCCAACCCCAACAAAACAAGATTAGTTATTGCCTCAAATAACTCGCGCTAATCCTCCCTCTGTCATTCCCAAATTTAATTTTGGAACTCTTTTGAATTCAGCTTCATTTGAAGATAATCCTACAATCATTGTCAAACTTCATGAAGCAATGCCCTCCTCTCTCAATCAATTGCTCCTCACTGGATTAGACTTGCTTCCAAAATTCCTTTTCTGACTCAGCCAGTTTTAGAAACCAGCTATTCTGTCAACTGAACTAGCCATCAGAAACCACGACCACTTTGAACTTCCCTAAGCAGAATTGAGGACCAAAGTGACCAAGGCTCTATCCATAGCTCTGAACCCCTCCAATATCAAAGACATCCTAGATTGAGACATTGCAGCATATGTCCTTTTTTGCCATTCAAGTTCTTCAAAGTTGGGCCATGAAGCTTCCAGCCTCTCCCAGCTTCCATAACTCATTCTTTTTTATTTACAAGAAGCTTGTAGTTGTCATATGCAGGATGCCATCTGCTACCTGCACAACTTCCTCATTTGTGGTGCATCCCATCAGTAGCTTTTTCTGATGGATTTGATAAGTGACATGATTTAGCAACCCCCACCTAGTATCCCTTGAAAAATGACAGCCCATATGTCCAGTGTTCTTAATGAAGCCCGCTGGAAAGTTCTCAAGACCAATCTTCTCTCTCTGGTGCCATATTGGGATTGCTTAGGCTAATTGCTGCCTCTTCTTGTTCTTCTGCTTCACTCCCTGATCTGGGGTATTGCACTTGATAATTAATATTCTATCTCTCTTTCCCTGAAAATGTTTTCACAAGGATCAGCATCTGCTCAATGAACTTGGCTTTGAGTAGGTCTAGCTCTTGCTAGCATCTAATATCATATTTAATTTGATGGTTTGTTCACTCTTACTGTGATACATCCTACCTCCACAAGAGGTGAAATAGGCATAATCACCCCAAGTTGAGGATTTACTATATAAAATACTCACGGACTGACTATTGTACTGACTGACTGAAATAATGACTGACTGACTTAAATTATAGACTAATGAGTCTGATAGGATTAATCTAATTTGGGTGAGTGGATGAGAATTGGTGAATATGTCAAATAATACACCAAATTTCTCACCCAAAACTAGTATCTACTTGATATAAAACTTAAATATGAATTTTGCTTAATTAGTTATATAAAACTTAACTACTAATTTTACCCAATCATATCGCCTCCACAATACAAGCTCCATTGACAAGCTTACCATAAGGTTTTGTTGTACTTTAATTTAATAAAGCTTTTACACATTTAGTTAAATAAAACTTAATTAAATTTTACCATATCAAATCATCTCCAAAATTCATGATCCACTGATGAGCTTATCATAAGATAGTGTAGTTTAATTTTTTAAGCATTTTTACCCAATCTACTTAATAAAACACATTCAATGACTGACTGACTGACTGAAATACTGACTGACTGACTGTCATCTGCAATCTTTGAGTCTGATAGGTTCAATCTATTTAGGTTAGTGGGTGAGAATTGGAAAACCTTATTGAATATGAGATTATTGAGTTTGATAGGTTCAATCATTTAGGTGAGTGGGTGAGAGTTGGCAATTATTATCTAATAATTCACCAAATTGCTCACTTGAAACTAATTGAGTCTTATTTGTTCTATCAATTTGGTTGAGTGGGCAACAATATGCAAATATTATCAAATAATCCACCAAATTGCTCACCCAAAGTTAAATAAAAATGGAAAAAAGATCTCTTAAAAAAGCACTAAAAGTATGAGATAATCAAGAAATTACGCCTCCCCAATAAAACCCATTTTATTAGTCAGTGCCATCTTCCAACCTGACTTATAGAATTTTTCTAACAAATTGAAATTATATCCTATGTCTGAATTGGGTTCAAGTGTAAACTATATATGCAACTTAAAATATATAGTGCTGAGTATATATATTATAAATGTCTACTATAAATCAGTAAAAATATGGCGCTGACTTCAAAAAGGGTTTTATTAAAAAGGCATAACTTCTCAATTATTTCATACTTTTTATTGCCTTTATGATGTTCTATTTTCCCAAAAAAATTGAAGTAGGCTCTTTTTTCCCAGAAAAAAAATAACCCCACTTCTTTTTTCCCATTAAATTTAGTGCACTCTAAAAGTATCGCTTTTTTCTGATTTTATTAAAATATCTCTTTATGTATATATCTCTTTTTGAACCCTCACTAGCTCTCTATAAAAATAAAACTTATTGTATATATATTATATATAGTATCTCATAAACAAATATACTATTAGTTTATTATATTAAATTTAGTTAATCTTTTTGCTCAATCTATGCCAACTATTATTGATTTACATTTACATAACTAAATTTAAATATATTTAAATATCCTATTGGATAATCATTGCTAAAATTACTGTTCACCATCTAAAAAGAATTTAGTTTAAATAGCTGGTTTTATTGGTCAATCTATACTAAAATCACTGATTGCCATTTAAAATACATCCTTTTAATAAATTCAGGTAATTTTATTAGTCAATGTGTGCTAATTTACTGTTTGCCATATACAGTAATTTATTTAATTAAATTTAGTTAATTTTACAAATCAATCTATAATTTTTACTGTTTGCCATCTAAAATAATTAAGTTTACTAATTCTAGTTGATTTTATTAGTCAAAAAATGCAAAGTGATAGCAAACTATAATGATTTAAGCTCCTCTTGCTATGATCTCATACTTGCCTGGAAATTAAATATAACCTCAGTCATAGGACGTGTCAAAAGTTGCTTCAAAGCTATCACTACACTAATGCTGGTATAAAGTTTAAACAGCAATAAACTGGTATCACAATTAGAATTCAACACTTCTGATCCCATTTTGATATACTTACTAAATTAATGGTCAGATACTGGACCAATACATACAAAATTAAAGTGGGAGTTAAGGTGGAGCATCTTCTTTATTTGAAAACTTAGGCATCTAAATTGGCCGTGTTGTTTCTGAGTTATGTGCAAACAAACAGAAAAAAAAACAAAAAATATATACAGGTTGAATTGAGAACCTCCTTCTTTTTCAAAGTTGGGTAATATGTATTAGGGTTTTAAGTAGATTAAGTAAAGTTGAATAATCCGCTCACAAGCCAAGAGGGCAACAGCAAAGCTGTTAGTCCAAGTGGCTTGAGAGTAGCACTGGCACAGCCTATAGGGTATGTCAGTGTGAGCTTATCATTTGATAAACTTTAAATACCGTAGCAAAGCATGTGATATCTGAACATTAGGTTTATATAATTATAAAAACATGCTTAAATTTTTAAATTTTATTGTGGGGAAGGCCAACCATGGGACGGAAACTTCCAAATATGACTCAAATGAGACAAAACTTTGTACTAGGGGAGGCACCCCAGAGAAGCGATGCTATCTCTTGTTGCCAGCGGGAACGCCACTTATGGGAAGGGGGAGGGAACGTGTGTAGGGGGCGTAGCCACTATTGAGCACGTGTGGAGGAAGGGGTCTGATTTGATGAACCAGACTGGGAACCAGGAGGATACCAGCTGTCGGCGATATGGTGGGAGGTATCCAAACATCCACGCTTGAAAGTGATCCACCATATGAGACCAGAATCTGTGGACAGCTTCAGGAAAGGTGGGGATGGATCCAGCGATGGCATCCAAGACAATCGTGTGGATAGTCCACATGGCGATTGCAACCACCAGAGCACGAAGGGAGGGTGGGAGGGGGAGGCCATTGATGAAGCAAACATATCTCTTGACAGACTGAAGGGATGTGTTTGATCCTGGCCTAGCAGACGTTGGACTTCGCGCCATATTACTTTAGAGGTGGGGCACTTCTCCAGGCGGTGAAACAGCGTTCCATACTGGCCACACACGACACAGGATGAGTGTAAAGCATTAGAGCGCTCAGCTGTACAATACACCCACCTCAGGCAGCGCCACACATGGAGCGGACTTGAGGCTGCAACAGAGGATGGTGTGCATATTTCCAGATAGTCTTTTGGGTCTCAGTGGAATAAGGGATGTCCATCATGTCCAGGTAGTCCACCCTGGATAGGACTTGGGGTCGAATGGGGATCACGCCATCATGGATGGGTAGCCCCTGTACCTCTTGTGTGAACTGAGGAGAAAGTCGGCCTCTTCAGGTTGTATGTCCACTAATACAAATTCTCCACTCTGCGCTTCACATGGAGAGTAGGATTCGTTTGTAGTGGGTTTTGGTCCCATGAGGACCTGTGGCTGATGTGTGTGATGCGAGGTATTTCATCAGGGAGTGGGGGTTTGATGGATTGTTGAGGCCCAAGGCTCGGGAGAAGTTGGAGTGGGCCGCGCGGGACCAGCGTTGGGATGGGAGTGTAGGAGCAGTGACGGCCGCAATCCAGGTGCCCAGGACCTTGGCGGCATGGGCTTTGAAGTCAAGTAGGCCCATGCCACCATGATGATGAGGGCCAAACATGACCTCTAGCCATACTGGTGGAGGGCGGCCTGACCAAAGCCAACCTTGTAGCAAAGCATACAGGGATTTGAAGAAGCTTGGGGAGAAGGGGATGGCGTGGGCTCCGAACCAGACTTTAGATAGGAGCATAGAGTTGGCAAGAACAACCCTGCCAGTGAGGGTAGTAGGGTGGGCTCTGAGAGAGGCGATTTGCTTCGTCACGTTGTCCAGTATATGGCACTCCATTACTGCTGACGCGTATCCACCTGCCTCCAACCACACGCCCAGATGGCGTACTGGTCCTATGGTAGGTCGTGGCACAAAGGGGAGCACCAGTGGAGCGGTGTATTTTGAGTTAGTAAGGCGTGGACGTGGGCGAGCAGATAGCCGGGTTGGGAACTACTTGCTGGGGCCCAGCAGTTCTGAGACCGACCAAGGAGGATGATTTCGGTTTTGGAGGCGTTCAGTGCCGCGTTGCTTACCCAGGAATATTCCTGGATGAGGGCTTCAAGCGCGCGTGCATCTTTGTTATTAGACACCCCCACCATGCAATCATCTGCAAATGCCATGATCTTGACTGGGGTTTGGCCTGGCACATGGACCCCAGTGAGTTGGGCATTCACATTTCGCAGTATTGGGTCAAGGCTGAAGTTGTATAAGAGTGGGCTCAGGGGGTCCCCTTGTCACAGGCCCCTTTGAGGACGGACTACTTCCATTAGGAAACCTGGGCCGCGCACTGCCATTGTTGCAGATTCCGTGAGCAGCATCACCCAGTTAATGAAGCGGGGAGGTAGGCGGAATTGTTGGAGGCAGGCCCTAAGGTATTCTCAGTTTACTCTATCATAGGCCTTTTGTTGGTCCAAGAATACAAGTGCCCCAGAGGCTGTGGACTGACACACATTAGCCACAGAGTGCACGTTATCCCAAATTGACCTCCTGGGGATGAAACCAAATTGTTCTGGAGAGATGGTGGCAGATGCTACAGTCCCTAAACGGTTAGCCATGATTTTTGTTAAAATTTTGGTGTCTGTGTTTGTTAGAGAAATGGGGCGCCAGTTGGCTAAGTCTAGCCTATCCCCTTTCTTGAAGAGTGTGACCGTAAAGGCCTCATGTCCTCCTGGTAGGAGGCGCGTTTCCAACAGGCTTTGGTTGAGTGAGGCTAGCAGCAATGGGGATATATTTAAAATATATTTTGTAGAACTCATATGGAATGCCATCTGGGCCTGGGCATTTTCGGTTTGGCGCACCGCGAATGGTAGTCCATAATTCATTTGGAGTAATTAAATTCATTATTTCTGGGTATTGGAAAATGGTGTGGATATGAGCTCTGTCAAAAAAACGCCATTTCGGCCGGCTGAATTGGTTCAGCTCAGTATAACTTGGAGTAATATCTTTGCATTTCGATTGCCACTTCAGCTGGTGTGTCCACAATAGAATTATCCGATCTTTGCACCTGTGTGCAGGCCACGCTCTGGCGTAGTGCAAAATTTTTTTTGAAGAAGTATGCAGTGCACTTGTCGCCTTTAGTGATGCATGTGGCCCTGTATTGGACACAAACCCGATGTTTGTGTTGCCTTTCAAGTGCGTTGAGGTGGGCTGCTGCCTCCGCCCACTTCTGGCCCCATGCAGGGCTATATCCTGAGGCTGGAATGTTGGACTCCAAGTGGGCCAATTCTGCCAGCGCGCACGATATAACTGCTGATGTGGCTCGTGAGCGTCTGGATGAGAGATGGCGATAGTGGCGGATGGTGTCTTCTTTGAAAGTTGCCCATGTGGAAATGGGGTCTGCGCAAAACGGTGCAACAAACAATTTTGCCAAAGTTGCCTCTTCCACCCACATGGAAAATCCTGGCGACGTGAGCTCTGGGGGGCAGATTTTTCACCAATGTGGGGCCTTTGCAACTGTGATGGGTAAGTGGTATGTTATCAAGACCAGTCAGTGGTCGGAGAATTCCATTTTCGTTGTTTTGAAGTGGGAGATGTGGGGTTGGAATTTCGCCAGCGCTAGAATAAGGTCAGTGCAGGTCATGGATCTTAATTGGCCATTGTGGACGTGGGGACGCATCATGTTTTCGAGCAGTAAGGCATGTTGTGGCAGCGCATCCATTAACCCAAGGGTGGCTTTTAGAACGCATAGTTCTACGTGGCCCTGTGGTGGGCGTGGGATGAGGGTGACCACCAGTCCATTGGTGAGGTTAGCCAACAGTTCATGTCGCCAATTAGGAAAGAATTGGGGGGTAGCGAGAGGGATTTGACCAACAAGAAAAATTCCTGACGCTCTTGTACACCGTTTGGGGCTTAAATGTTGATGATTGTGTGTGCAACATCAGCCCATGAGAAGGTGACAACGAGCACTCGGTCATTTAGGAATGTTTCTGAAGATGTAAATTTGAAAAAATTGTTTTCTGAATTAGCACCCCACAGTGCTTCGACCAAAAGGATAGGGCTGGTAAGGAGCATTGTTTTCCAAGCTTCCTCGGAACCTCATGGACAGTGGGTTTCCTGGATGGCCAGGATATCCACGGGTAAATTGTTTTGTAAAAAACTCAGTTTCCTAGCCCGGGACGGGGAGGCCTTGAGTCCAGTAATATTCAGCATCCCTAGAGTGAAGGTTTCCCCCATCGCTTTAGGTGTGAGGGGGTGGGCCCCCTGGCCCACCAGCCTCTTCCAGGTCCCCACAGGCTTTCACAGCAGTGCAGGTATTAGCAGCAACGCTATCAGGGTTTTTGTTAATTTTTGTGGAAAGAGTCGCATTGGCTTTGGCCTTCACTTTTTGTTTTCCTGACGTTGGACGAATTTTTTGCGGTGCGGATAAGTTCAGTGCACCGTCAAGTGGGGCAAAAAAATTTTTTTTGGTTGGGATAGGTCCCAAGTCAGTTTCAACTGGGGCTTGGGTGCAGCGATTGGGTGAGATCGACTCTCCCATCAGATCCTTGGATTGAGTGGCCCATTCAGCATGGGCCTCCCAATCTGATTGAGTGATGGATTCACAAGTTGCTTCCGCCGCGAAGGTCTCTATGTCCTCCTGGTGTTGTGAGTGTGGGATGGTGGTGGTGACCTTGGCCGCTTCCTTGGCCGCGGTCCTATGGGCCTGCTTGGCCTTCTTCTACTCCTGCGGGGAGATGGGCTTTACCAATAGGTAGCAGCCTTGTGCTCCCCATGGGAAAGCCTCCTTGGTGCTTGTGGTTGGTTCATAGTGCGCCTCTCCACTGGCCATGGCCGCCGAGGGGTGCTCTTGGATTGTGACGCCCTCTTTGATGGGGCATGCATGTGCCTTATGGCCAAACGTGTCACAGTGGGTGCAAATGGGGGGCGCGCTGTCCACGGTTACCCGGAATGGGTGGGTGGTGTGCCCTGCAATGTCAATAAAGGTGGAGTGTGGGATCTGGGTTAGGTCCTTCACGATCTCCTCAGTTGGGGTCAGAACTGCAATGGCTTTGCTGGTGCACAGGTGTGGCATCAGCGTGAAACGTTGCATTTTGAAAGATTGTATTTCACCATATATGGCGAGACCATCTTTCAGATGTTGCTCCAAAATGTCATGTTTTACTGTAGTAGGCAAAAAGTCAAACGTGAGGAAAATTTTGTTTGATTTTGTCCATCTGGTGCATTTAGTTTCAATGACCCATTGCCCTTCGGGGAGGTTGACCACTATGCACACTGCTGCAGCCTCGTCTGCTGCTATTTTTCTTTCAAAACCTAGGTCCAGCCAACCGTGTGACATGGAGTGAGGTGCAACGTACACCGCGGTCAGGAAAATTATGTGTACATCTTCACAAAATTTTTCCCATAGGGCCATTTTTTGGATGTCCAGATACACACGGACTCCGAATTCCACCGACAAAAGTGGCTGGGAATGTGGCGTGTTGATGTACTGGTTGCATCGCGCTTGCCATGCGAGTATCTCTGAGGAAATTGTGACCGCCAGTTTTTTTAGATTTTTTTCTATTCTGCCAGATTCTCCGGGGCGTTTTCAAATGCTAGAGGCCGCGGGCCTTCCGCCTGCTCCTCTTGCCTTGATTGCCCAACTGCTCCCAGACATGGGCGCAGACTAATCCCCTCTATGAGATTATCAAACTAGATTTAGTCTTGAATTGGATGGGTTGCAAAAGTGTTTGCAACGAGAAAGAAAAGTTTTAACATGCCTAAATTAGTTCTATTAATTAGCGATATACTTTTGGCTAGTTGAGTAGAAGTTGATTTAATAGTTTAGAAGACATGTCACATAAGCAATAATTTTAAATATAGAGAGATGTTTTGGATAGCAGTTTGGTGTTATTTGATTGCTTCAATAGGCTAATTTTTTTGGCCAAGTGATTATGGCTTTTGGTCAATTTGATAGGGGCACAGTTTAGTTTTAAGGGGTAATTAGTTATTAATTAATTTTGATAAGTTCAGTTAGGTTTAGCTGAGTGGTTGGTGGTAATTGGTTGATTCAGTTAAGCAATTTGATTTGGCAGAGTTGTTATTGTTTATCTAAAATAAAATCTAAATTAATGAATTTTAATATCTGAAATTCTATAGACACTGTAGCAAGCATGGGTAATGAATGCTAGTACCCAAAGGAAATTATAAAAATATATCTGTTTTCTGTGCGTTTTTAATAAAACAATTTTACCGCTATATTTTTATCAATCTTATAATTTTATTATTTTCATATAGAGCATGACCTTCTCTTGGTTCAGCAGTCCATCTCTTTTACTTATTTCCCCAAACTGGTTTTAAGGTATACTTTGACCTACAAATTTTTATGGTTCAAATGTCTTAATTTTCAAGTCTTAAACATCTATTTTAGTTCAGAAAGCCATTTTTAGGACTTAACCAAATCATCAGGACATAACTATCTCAATGGTTCAGAAGTCCTTTGGGAAAACTACTTTTATTTTGTTTCTTTGATCCAATTCTCAAATATTGTGTATGGACTCATCACAATTCTTCCATCCAATAGATTCTTTATGGAATAGGCATCCATTGACATATTGGCGATAATTTTGAATGAACCCTACCACAATGCATCTAGCTTATTTTCTTCTATCAAACCATGCATATCACAATAGGCAACTTTTCGCCTACTTGTTATTCTAATAAAGGCTGGTCAGTTCTTATCATCCATCATTTTGCCTTGATCCTTTTCTTCAAGGACATATCAAATGCTTGCAATTGTATCTTGATCAAGATATTCAACAATTGGATCAGGTACTGCTCAGCACTCATCCCCAATATTGGTTTAACAACCAAATATAGTGTTGCTGGTAACGCAGTCTCTCTTCTGTATAGTAACTCAAATGGCATTTTTCCTGTCGCCATATGATGACTTATTACATGCAAACATCACTGAACTGAGGTATGTTTCCCATGCAGAAGTTCTCCCTGTGCCCAGCTTCATCAGCGTCATGGCCAGCATTCCATTAACTATTCTACCTGTCTGATTGTCTCTGGCTAGTAAGGTCTTAATAATATTCTCAGATCCCTATTATTTCATTTAATTGTGGGATCACATGGGACGTGAAATTCAATTCATAATCACTCAACAGGACTTTTGGGCATCCATGGTAGGATACTACTTGATCCAGGATAAACATGCAGTTCTTGTAGCATCTACTTTGTCCAGGGCTTTTATATCAAACCATCTAGTAAGATGGTCAATCGCAACCATAATCTATTTGACTCTACTGTACTCATAGTTAATGGTCCCATCATGTCCATGGAAACCATATGCCAGGCAAATCTAGGGTGGACCAGATGATATCTGGTCATGTTCTTGTGAGGCTTGTGCGGCTGGCACTCTACACAAAAATCATATAATCTGATGAATTGTAGTTGGTAGACTCCCAGTGTCTGGGTAAAACCTGACATTAGAGGGTATTCCTGAGATTTCAGATACAATTTTTTAGATCAAGAGAATTTGTGCTAGATTATATCGATTATTTGCATATCAAATCATAATTGTAATAAGTTATGTTCAATTAATCGATTAAATTACCCTAATGCAATGATATTGTGTCAATTAATTGCACCAAAACGAATTTACAATGAGACTGAGACGATTCCCACTGCTTTTTATATTATATACAAAGCGCAATCTTATAAGCTCAAAAGGATTATAGTGCTACGTTCAAAAATCAATTAAGCTTAGAAAAGACCCGGAAGTTGGATGAGTTGTAAAATAGGCTATTCAGGTGGTTAGTCTTTGGGGTCAATAAAATATTATCATATACTAAACCCTTTAAGTACATATTTTCATTATAACAGTTCCATATACCATACAGTAAACAAGCTATACAGTCTAACCTATTATTCAAAGAAACCTATAATCATGGGTGCAGAAACACCTACACCTGAACAAATTTTTTTCCATTACTTCCACATCTAAACATAGCTGGTGTATTGGCATTAACAGGAATAGGAGTGGTTGAAGCAATACTTTCTTCTTTAGGGCTAAACCGCCCAATTGCCCTTGCCATTCTCTATATGGTATGCATTGCCCCTTTGTTATACTGGCCTTTAGCTCAGGGTTATCAAGTTCACGGCTTGCTATAACAAACTGGGATAAAGTAGTACCAGTCCCTGAAAGTTTGACCGCAAAGTTCACAAAGTATATTCTGCCGCGTTTTTACTACTGGGAGCTTTATCATTTGCTTTATTGATGAAAGGTTACCAGACATTTGCACAGATGTTTTTCGCCATAAAATAAGATTTTATGACTATAAATTAGCAATAGGACCATGTAAAGATCAAACATTGAATGTGCTAACCATGCGCCCATGAGTTAATCTATGGTTCCATTGCCTTAGAAATTAACATTAGCTGAGGTGATAGGAGGACTTACATTGTTGGGAGTGTATTTAAGAGCATATCTTAAGAACTACACAGATGATGCACAGAAGTTAATGGCTGTGGGTTCTCAGCTCTCTGGAGATTCTTTGGGTTGGTTTACCAAAGCTTTGGAATAAAATGAGAACTTTTGAATGAATTACGAAGAGTTTAAAAGCCAGTTGCTGGATGAAGCAACTCCTGCTAGTACTTGATTGCATGCACGAATTGCCTTGATAAACCTTTTCCAGGAAGGTCAGACTGTTGAGAGATATACGCAGAAGTTTCTTGAGATCTATCAAGAGACTGAATTAGATGATAAAATGGGAGCACTTTACTTCAGACAAGTTTGAAAGTCATATGTCAGATTTGATCAGATACCACCCCATCACCCTGCCTTTAAAAGAATTGCTTGGAATCACTGAAAATCTGTTTATGGGTAGAACTCCCATGTGGCAAGAGTCTGCTTACAAAACGCAAATTATCACAGTGAGCCATGAAGAATATTAACGTCAGTACAAGGAAGGTTTATGCTATTCTAAGCATAATCCTGGTCATTTAGCTTACCCATGTCCAAAAAAGGTATAGCTTCATCAGTCGCCTTTTCAATAAAAAATTATACTAAATATTACCCTGGTTTGCCTATACGTTTGATAATGAGAGATACTATATTCCATACTGAGGCTTTACTGGATATTGGGGAATCCCGGAACTTTATATCAGATGAAATGGTAAAAAATTGGGAGTACCGACTTGGACTAGAACACTGACCATAACTCTGGGAAATGGGGAGCAGTTCAATACCTGCTGTTATGCACATCCCATAAGTCAATTAGTTGGTTCCCTGAAAATAGAGATTTAATTTTAAATTCTAAAGAGTACATCTCAGCCTGTAATCCTTGGCTTTCCATTGTTAGGCCATATGAAGCTCCAAAATGATTATGGCAGAAACATGTCACATTCAAAGTGAATGGAAAGAGAGAAGAATGGGCATTGAGTAAATGTACGTTTCCATGGTTGTATGCTGCGGAATCTCCTAAGGTTCTTTTGGAGGCATGTAAAGGAAGATTCCATCATACCTTAAAGCATGGTCTGAAGTGTTTAGCAAAGAAGAGGCGAAAATTCTGCTATCTCATAGCCTCTTTGATCATTCAACAGACTTGGTAGTAGGAAAGCAGCTTACTCATGGACCAATATATAGCTGCAACCAACGTGAACAGGTGGCATTATGCAACTACTTGGATACTATGTTAGAAAAAGGTTTCGTTTTAAGTGTCAGTCTCCATGATCATCTCCACTTTTTAATTTGTAAGTAAGAAAGATGGAGGTTTGCGACCCTGCATAAACTATCAAAAATTGAAGATATCACCATAAAGAACAGATATATTTTACCTGATGCTGACTACTTGAGAGATCAGTTTTCTGGGGCTACTATCTTTTCAAAGGTGGATCTGAGGATGCATTTAACCAGATCAGGATTAAGGAAGGTGATGAATTGAAAATGGCTTTTAAGGCATGGTTTGGGTTGTTTGAGTACCTAGTCATGCCGTTTGGCCTATGTAACGCACCAAGTACATTTTATTTGATCAATACAGTTCTGGGTGGGTACATGGACCAGTTCTGCGTGGCTTACCTGGACAGTATTTTGGTGTATAGCAAATCTCAATAGGAACATCTTTGACATCTGCAATTGATCTAAGAAATTCTGGGAGTATAACCTTCATGTCAAGCTTTCAAAGTGTGAGTTTTCTCAGGAAAAAGTTGAATTTCTTATACCTTCTCTCTCTGCTCGGCGTAACTTTCTGAGCAAATTTAATTTTGGTAAATTAAAAAGCAAACACTTAATCACACACCAAAGTCTTGCTCTGATGTTGTCAGATCTCCCGCCAACTGTCCCAGCGTGGGGCAACAGCGAAACTCCCCTCCATTTTCCGTCTGACAGGAAAACGCGCTCAAACTGGCTCGCCCCATCATTCCAAACTCTTGGGACAATTTGTCCTCCTAAGGATCTCAATACCCATCTCACCTGAACCCAAGCGGTGCCCCACTGCCCCCTGGTGCTCCCCGGAGCAACATGCATTTCAGCCTTAGGGTCAAATATGGGAAATTCTTCCCCTATGATGACCAAGCCATTATCAAAATGGCTCAGGCGGTGATGACACCAGCCTGTTTTATTGACTTCCGCCCCTATAAGGGGTACTTTGATCTTGGCTTCCCCTGTGAAGCTGATGCAGCCACTGCAGCAACGGTGCCATTAATTGTTAACAATATTCCCCTCCCAACAACTCAAACCTGGCTCCCAACAGACACCACCTTAGTGGTCCAGTTCTCTGGTTTGCCCACCCACTTCCCCCTGAAGTGCTCCACCAGGAGCTGATAGAAGGTTTGGCAGCCTATGGCGCCAACCCAATCTTACAATTTGTGGTCCCAAATGGAGCCACACGCCTCGCTGGGCCTTGGGCATATGCCACTGATCAGCCCAGAATTTACAAAAATTTCTTTGGCAATTCCCCCTCGTGCCACCATCCCATCTGCCCCTGACCATCCGTTCTGAGCCCGCGTTGAGGGCGGATGGACAATTTGTCCATCCTATTTCGATTTAGACCACTTGAAACGTAAATGCCCATACCCAGAAACTTCCACCAATGCCAAAAGTTTGCCCGACGCCCACCAATCCGCCACCCACCCCGCGCCAACTCTGACATGGGGGTACAATCCTACCTTCCCCTCCTACAATGCCTGATGCTGCAGCTGCACCTACAGCTGCCAACCAGAACACACCTTGCCCCAATGCCACAAATAATTCATCCAACCAAACATCAGATTAGATCCCAGTTTGATCCCATGCATCCACAAATGAATTTAACAAACCTCAACTGTATGCTGATTCCCCAATCCAATCCAACCAAAATTTATGGAAATTATTGGATGAAATTATCGATCAAGGTAATGTCATTGAAGAACCAATGCTGCAACTTGAAAGGCTCTCTAAGCATGGGATGCAAAATTCCCACCTCATAAATATGTCCCACAACATAATGCCAAGCCGTTCTACAGCGACCACCAGCTTGCAGTAGAAGCAGCCGCCACACCAGATTGCCATCTGCTTTGCAAAGCTGTCACCAAATCTGTGGCTGTTCTCGCAGGAGGAATTCCACCTCCCGTCATCCCCATAAATCTTACTGCAAAAAGTAAGCTCAACATGAAAACTTTACACAAAAATGTCACTGAAGCCATCCAGAACGTGGTAACAGTAGCACGGAATCCAAAAGTAAAAATAACCTGAACCAATATTGCCAAGTTCATTAAAATCTCAGATGCCCGCCTTAAAGATGAAGATGCTTTGGGCAAATACATCGTTGGTATAATGATGGCTGGCAACTATTTGGAAGTTCCAGTCATCAAGGATATTGAACCCCACGCCGCCAATACCCCCACACCCTTACTATCTGCCTTAACACGCACCCTACTCTGGAATGAGATGGATGCAGCCAAAGATGCTCCCCAATCCCCCCTCCCCATCCACCATGGAGGGATAGCAGTATTCGCTGCCCACCTGGTTGAATATTTTGTTAGGTGCAATTCAATTGATCCATCCATTTTGGACGTTTCAAATGAATTATTATTTTTTATTATGATTTTTAGTTTTAGTTCAGTAATGTCCGTCCCCTGGTCAGCTTACCTCAGTTAAATAAAAAGTTGAATTTCTTTGTTATGTTGTGGGAAGGAGTGGATTTACCATGGCATCTAACAAAGTGGTTTCCATCACATCTTGGCCTACTAGTAGCTGGAAGCTAAGTTCGCAGTTTCTTAGGTTTGGCAAACTTTTGTGAAAAGTTTTATCAAAGGCTTTTCTTATATTGCATTACCCTTGACTCAGCTCACATCAGAAGATGTTCTGTATAAATGGTCCCAAGCGGCGAAAAAATCTTTTGCTGATTTAAAGTAGGCCTTTGTTTCTGCACCAGTGCTGTCCATTCCCAACTAAGATAAGCCCTTCATGGTTGAGACTGACTCTTCTGGATATGCATTTGGGGGGATTATTGCAGTTGGGGGATGATAGTAGGCTTCATCCAATAGCTTACTATTCCAAAGAGTTTATCCCTGCTGAATGTAACTACCCGATCTATAACAAAGAGATGCTGACAATTGTTCAGACCCTTAACCACTGGCGATGGTACTTGTGTGGGGCAAAACACCCCGTGAAGATTATAAGTGACCATAAGAGCCTGACATACTTATTTACTATGCGCCAGCTAAATCAGCGGCAAGCTAGATAGGCGCTTACCCTTGCTAATTATGACCTGGAAACTGGATACAAGCCGGGGAAGGTTAATGTGAGCCCAGATTGACTAAGTTGTCGCCCTGACTTGATGCCTGCAGAAGGGGAGATCACAGATTATAACACATAATTTTTACTAAAAACACGGAACGCAGTGGATTAGCTCTCTCACATGATTTTGTTGGGATGGGAAGATGATAGTTTGAAAGCTCATAAAGATGATGCGTTTTGTCAAGGTGTGAAGGCTGACCTGTGTCAGGATTTGAATAGTGAATGGTGCCTCAAGTAATACTCTCTGAAAGGACGTTTGATCTGTTGGAAGAATTACTTTATGTGCATAAAGGGTCCCAACAAATGGTAATATTACGTGAATACCATGACTCAGGAATGACTGGACATCCTGGACGAAATATATGGAAACTCTCATCTAGAGAACTTAGCGCTGTCCTGGGCTGGTTAGAGATGTTAGTAAGTACCTGGCTGGATGAGAGATTTATGGGCGTACTAAGGCTAGGAGGGGCCACCCTGAAGGTCAGTTGGAACCGTTGAAGTTTTCTTATAAGCCTTGGGGATCAGTTACCCTAGATTTCATCGTTGAGCTACCCCATTCTGAGGGGTATAATTCATTATTAATGGTAATTGACTGTTTCACAAAATGGCTCACTTTATTCCTACGACCACCAATGTCACAGCCAAAGAGACATCCCAGTTATTTATAAAGAAGGTCGTCTTATATAATGGAATACCCAAGAAGGTTATCTCTGAAAGAGGTCCACAGTTCACTTCACGCGTTTGGAAGCAGGTTATGTCAGATCTTGGAATTAAGAGATGCCTGTTTACTGCATATCATCCCCAAACAGATGGAAAAACTGAGCGTGTCAATCAGGTGCTGGAGCAGTATTTGAGATTTTACGTGAGTGCAGAATAGGATAATTGGGTTGAGCTGTTAACAATGGCCCAGGTTTGTTACAACAACATAGACCATGCCTCCATTGAAACGTCACCTTTAAAGGCTAACTATGGCTAAAACATGAGTTGGGAACAACTGCCAACTACTGAAGTGAACAATACTTCAAGAAGAGAATTTCTGAAAGATATCTATCAGACCCATGCATTATGTCAATCAAATTTAACTTAAGCAGTGCAGACCTACAAGGATTTTGTAAGATAAAAAAGAGTGCCTGGGAAGATGTTGGATTGTCGTTCATTTGCCCTCACAGCTGAAAAGTAAGAATGTTTTAAGTCAGATTCAGCTGTAGAGGGAAAATATTGGCCATTTGTGATTTTCTGATGTTGTTAAAGATTCATTTAATAATAAAGATGCAAAAGTTAATGATTTCGGCCAAAGGTCCCTGACAATTCTTGGTGGAACCCCTTTAATTGGGGTAACACCTGTTCAAAACCTCTACGGGCATCAAATGTAAAATCCAATGGTTAGATTACTCTGACCTCACCACAGATCAAGGTGGAATCATCAGAAGGCACTCCCCCAACCCCAACAAAGTCCTTTAATGCACCTGCGTGGGGACCCCCTTTTATAGGCTTGGTAGGGGTCCCCCAAGGTGCAATAAATTTTCTCAGGTGGTGATTGGCTTAAATTTATAAGAGCATTAACTAATGGGTACAATTGGGCCAATCAGAATTCCTCTTCCTTTGTCCCACTGCCCTGAAGCAAGTTTCTGAGTTATGATATGTTATTCTTGCATATTTCCTAATTCAGACTCATGTACGCTATACCAAACATATCCCTAGATTCCCCTCGACCCTTAAAGAAAAATTAAATAATAAATAGCCAAATGTTGAGGGTCGTTGTTTTTTCCTTTATTGCGCTACTAATAAAAATCATTAAAATCCAATTTTTAGTAGCAATTTATCTATTTATTTATAATTTTTACAAATCTTTGTGGAATTTAGAAGGTGTCAAGCACCAGCGAGCAAAATCAGCTTTATTCCCTCAAAATGGTGCTCACTACAGGGGATCCCTGTATTCCAGGATTATTGCTCTTGAGGAGCAATTCGCCAGCGCCTTATCCTGTCTTGAAGAACTGGAGAAGCACCCTTTAGAGCTCCCACTAAAAGAAAAATTCACCCCTGGCGAAGGAAACATTAATACTTTCCTGTATGTTTATGAAGCTACCATGTATGCCACCACTGATATGAAAAAAGTTCAGTACATCCTTCCCTGTTTAAGCCGCCTAGCACAAGAACTTATAGTTCCTTACCTGAACCCTTCACTCACTTGTGCAGAAGTGAAGGAGGTTCTTGTGGCTGAATTCGGATCCAAGCAGAGTCTATCAGGGAAAAACAGGCCTTTATGCGCCTTTACATGTATAAGGGTGAACCACTCCATGCTTTGGTGATCAATTTTGCCTCGCTTTGCAAAGGTTAATAATCTCTAACATGCTCACCCTAGATGAAGCTATCGGCGCCCTGCTAACTTGATTAGCTTCTCAGCCCTCTCTAGCTAGGAATATTATCTCAGTGAAGCTCCATTTCCAGAATATCCATGATCTTAAGGAGTCATTAGTAGATGTTGCCAATTTTTATTCATGTGAAACAAACAAAGAAGATGAGGTGATTCCACCAGCTCTCACTATTAAGGAGCTACCACTAGTTGATCAGTTAAACCTGCTCCCTCTGTGCAACCTAAAATGGTTACCACTCCTTCTTATGAATCAAAACCCTGTAAGGTAGTAACAACTATCCATCCGCACCAGCTCACTAAAGCTGCTGCTCCTACCCCTCCATCTAAGCTGGTAAAGGTGTGCCCTAGGGCTATTTAATCTCCTGTGGCCATCTCTCCTACCTCCATCTTGGCCTTGCCAGTTGTTGAGAATACCATTGAGGATGAATCTGAGGGGAGTTATGATGATTTTAGCTACTATATACTGGGAACCCCCACAGAGGTAGAGGTTTCTGATCACCTTAACGCTGGAGGAGTAGACGAGACCACCATCCCTGAGGAAACGTACCTCAGTCAAAACTGGGGTGTCCACAAGTGATTGGCACTGCCAGCGATGGTGCTCAATTCTTAGCTGGTTTGATTCAACCTCTTCAGCGTGTTCATCCCTTACAAACCATCATGAAAACTACCCTGAGACTGTTAAAAAACTCACCTCCACCTTACGGCTCAAGGAGGTTTTAGCTTTGTTGCCTAACTTTTGAGGGACTCTCACTAAGGTTGAAGTAGTCATTAAAAAGTCCTTATCTTGGCCATCTTGGACACTGGTTCCCCAGTCAGCGTGATCTCCACTAAGCTTATCAAGAAGTACAAGTTAGCGTCTGACTTGGAGTACACGCAAGAGTTTATAACTGCTGGCCTCAACAATACCTGGGCTATTGAGGCCTACTCTTCCCTTCCCATTCAAGTTGGGAAGCTTATTAAATCAGCCCCTGCTGTGGCTTTAGATAACAACGCATATTATATGATCATCGGTACTCAGTTTATTATTGAGTATGAGGGAATAATCAACCTGAAGAAAGGTTACATCTCATTGCTCAACTATGAAGTCCCGCTAATCTTATCCAATAAAGAGTCCAATAAGCACGAATACTCTTGCCTGATTGAATACCCCTACGCAGCAATACCTTTTTTTATACCACTTCTGGGCGTCACACAAAGAAATTACATGATTCAGTGGATGCCTAGGGATGGTATCCCTTTTTATGCTACAGATGAGGGCGTGATCAAGCCTGGTGGCCATTGAGTGGTTGACACAAAAGTTATGCTACAAATCCCACGTCACTGTTTATTGCGCCTTGTTAGTATTGAAGGTGTCAGTTCCTTGAAGCCTCGGGTATTGCCTGGCATTCTTGATCCTGATTATCAGAGGCCCATTACTTTGCTATTGGGGAACCTCACCTCCAAGGACATAGTTGTAAAATACACCAGAAGATTGGCAGAGGCTTGTTAGTCCTAGTAGAGGACATTGACAAATTCACTTCATTGGTACTATGATGGATATGGGCCTGCTAACGGATAACCTGGTATGTACCTTACCCACCGTCCATATCTCGGATGAGCTGACCCCAGATGAGCTGGAAAAAGTTCATACTCTCCTTGATGAAAATAATGACATATTTTTTAAATGCTATACTGACTATGGCCATATGAGGGGTTGTAGCCACTCCATTGATGTGGGTGATGCCCATCCCATTCAACAAAACCTTAACACAAATCAAAAGTGGAAGAACAGCAAATGAGGACAAAACTTCAGCAGTTAATCAATTCGTGGTTGTTAGTTCCTTCACAAAGCCCCTGGTCTTCCCCTCTCTTGTTAATAAAAAAGAAGCATGGAGGACATCGGATAGTCATGGATTACCGCAGGCTAAATAGCCTCACAAAAAAAGATAGCTATCCTCTTCCTTATATTGATGACGCCTTGGCCCAACTCTCGGGCTCTAACATCTTTTCTGCCATGGTTTTAGCTAGCGGCTATTAACAAATGGACCTTTCTCCTCAAGATCAGGAGAAATGCGCTCTTATCTAAAGTGAAGGTCTCTTCCAACCGACACAATTACCTCAAGGGTTTTGCAACGCGCCTGCCTCTTTCCAGTGTGCAATGGATCACATTTTACGGGGCCTAAAGTTGACTTGTTCATTGTCTATCTTGATGACATCACAATGTTTTCAAAAACTTTCAATGACCATCACAATTATTTGAAGGAGGTGTTTCAACGGTTACATAAGTCAAATATTAAGCTGAAGACCTCGAAGTGTACCTTCTTCCAAAGGAAACTCGATTTCCTTGGTCACTCCATTTCTCAAGAAGGAATTCAAACCATGCAGGAAAAGGTTGAAGCCATCTCAAAGCTGCCGGCCCCTAAAAATTTATGGGATATTCAGGTATTTCTAGGGACGATGGGGTATTACCATCTTTTCATCCCTAAGTTTGCTTAACTCAGTGAGCCCCTTGTCCGCCTATTGACCAAGAACACTCATTTTTCAGTGGGGTGCAGAACAGAAGGCTGCTTTTGAGACGCTAAAGCAACTGCTGTAACAACGCCCTATTGTATGGCACCCAGATTATAATAAAACCTTCATCTTATTCACTGATGCTTTGGACTATGCTGTTGGGGCATCTTAGCCCAGTTGAATGAAAACGGTGTAGATAATCTTGTCTCCTACTTTAGTAAGATGCTGTCAAAGGATGAACGAAACTACAGTGCCACAGAAAAGGAGTGCCTTTCTATTATGTTGTCTGTAAAGCACTACCGCCCTTTTTGATATAGAACGACCTTCACTGTGGTTACTTATGACGTATATTTAAAATAGTTACAGAATACAAAAGACTCTACTGGCCGGTTAGCTCGCTGGGCTCTAAAGCTCCAGCCTTTTGACATGAAGATTGAGCACTGTGTTGGCACCTGGCACATGAATGTGATAGTTTGACTTGGCTTCCAGTCCTTCACTTGGATAACAGTGAGGCGGAGAGACTAATTGATCTCTTAATGACCCCCAATGACTGGGAAGATGAGGATGAGCTGGTACAGAAAATGTTAGCCTGAAACTCCCATAACACCAAAGTGAAGAATGGGAAGTTTTATAAGCAGGTGGGAACAAGTTGGCTGCCTTACCTTCAGCCTTTGGAGCGTGTACCTGCTATCCTAGAAGCCACTCCACTCTAGGTCATGGGGCCAAGAAAACTTTTGTGTGGATTAAGGATTGATTTTATTGGGATGGAATGATGGAATATATAGTTGATGTCTTGGAAGCTTGCCTTACTTGAAAAAAGAAATCCAGACTCAAAACTAGGTATCAAAATCAGCCAACTACCCCACAAAAACCTTTCCACATCATTAGTTTGGATGTAATAGGTCCCCTCCCTCAGACTACTAGTGTCAACTGATTTATCCTGGTAGCCATTGAACAATTCACTAAGTGGGTGGAAGCCGTAGCTCTTCCTGATCAAACGGCCAAGGCCAAAGCCACCTTCTTACATCAGAATATTTTCTCTTGGCATGGCTTTCCTCAAGTCTTACTCTGTGATAATGGAAAAACTTTACCTCCAGAGTACTAAAAATCCTGGCCACCTCCATTGGGGCTCAACAACTTTTTTCTGCTCCATACAATCCATAAATCAATGGTACTATGGAGAGAGCAAATGGTACCCTGGTATCCATTCTACGAAAAATGGCCTCTTCTGATCCACTTCACTGAGATCAATACTTACAAAGTGACCTTATGGCTTACCAGATCAGTTATCATCAGATTTTAAAAAAAATGTCCCTCTTCCATGTCTTTTATGGGCGGGAACCTGGAATACATGAACTTTTATTTATAGATGTATTCTCCTCTAGAGTTCAGGAACATGAGAAAGTCATGTGCAGGGACCATCTAGTACTAAAAAAAGAAAGTCATGTGCAGATTAGCTCAGCGCATCATCCAACTCCAAGATGAGGCTATGACTAATCTAGCCAAGACAGCGACTAAAGAAGGGCAGGCTGCAATTGAGCTCCAAACTCCCCTGTCTACATTCCAAGTGTATGATATGGTCTTATATTACCATAACCGCATCCCCCTAGAAGCGATAAACTTGGATCAATATGGGAGGGCCCCTTCACTAGCACTTACAAAAGGGAATTGAGTACTCTATTAAATCTTTAGCTACAGGTGTTATTATAAATTGTGTACATGGCCATTTTCTCTGACCTTATTCTCCTCCCAACATTATTGAGGGGGTGATGTCAGACATTTGCCCTCACAGCTAAAAAGTAAGAATGTTTTAGGTTGAATTCAGCCAAAAGCAGAAATTTCGGCCATTTGCAATTTTCTGATGTTGTTAAAGGTTCATTTAATAATAATAAAGATGCAAAAGTCGATAAATCAGCCAAAAGTCCCTAACAATTCTTGGTGGAACCCCTTTAATTGGGGTAACACCAGTTCAAAACCTCTACGGGCATCAAATGTAATTACTAATGGTCAGATTACTCTGACCTCACCACGGACCAAGGGGGAATCATCATAAGGCACTCGCCCAACCCCAACAAAGTCCTTCAATGCACCTGCGTGGGGACCCCCCTTTTATAGGCTTGGTAGGGGTCCCCCAAGATGCAATAAATTTATCAGGTGGTAATTGGCTTAAATTTATAAAAACGTTACCTCATTGGTACATTTGTGCCAATCAAAATTCTCTCCCTTTGTTCCACTGCCCTGAAGCAAGTTACTGAGATATGATACGTTATTCTTGCACATTTCTTAATTTGGACTTGTGTATGCTATTCAAAACATATCCCTAAATTCCCCTTGACCCTCGAAGAACTTTAAATGTTAAATAGTAAAATGTCAAGGATCGTCATTTTTTTCCTTTATTGCACTCCTGATAAATTTCAAAAAATCCAATTTCTTAGTAGCGTTTTTTTATTTATTTGAAATTTTTACAAATCTTTGTGGAATCCAGCAAGCGTCAAGCACCAGCGAGAAAAATCAGCTGGATTCCCATATGGATATTGGTAGTGATGTTTATTTGATGCTTACAATGTTCCATTGGATGTACCATGCCAGAAATTAGCCCATTAGCGTGTAGGACCATATAAGGTAAAGGAGGTCATTGGGAAGGTTGCCTACCGAGTTGCTCTAACTGAAGAATGGAAAATTCATGATATTTTTCATCGATCATCCTTGTACAAGAAGGGTGGTAGTTCAATACCTCATCAGAAAGTTAAAAGCGCTGCCCCCTCTGATTGATTGCCCATATCCAGAATATGAGGTAGAGGCTGTCATTGGCAGACATAAGCATTGTGGAAAAATGCAATTCCTGGTCAAGTGGGCTGGATATCCTGCAGAAGAGAGCACTTGGTAGCCTGAGGAGAATATAAAGAATGAAGGCAATTTGTTAAAGAAATGGAAGAAGAAGGCCTCGCAGGTAGCTTCAGCCCTGGTGGGGGATGAAGTCAGGGAAAAGCCTGACATTAGAGGGTATTCCTGAGATTTCAGATACAATTTATCTGATCAAGAGAATTTGTGCTAGATTATATCGATATTTGTATATCAAATCATAATTGTAATTAGTTATGTTCTATTAATCGCTTAAAAATACCATAGTTGCAATGATATTGTGTCAATTAATTGCACCAAAACGAATTTACAATGAGACTGAGACGATTCCCACTGCTTTTTATATCATATACAAGGCGCAATCCCATAAGCTCAAAAGGATTATAGTGCTCCGTTCAAAAATCAATTAAGCTTATTAAAGACCTGGAAGTTGGATGAGTTGTAAAACTAGGCTATTCAGATGGTTAGTCTTTGTGGTCAATAAAATATTATCATATTCTTAACCCTTTAAGTACATATTTTCATTATAACAGTTCCATATACCATATAGTAAACAAGCTATACAGTCTAACCTATTATTCCATAAAACCTATATCCCTGGGTGCAGAAACACCTATACCTGAACAAATTTTTCATCCCTTTTTTTCGCGTCCAAACATAGCTGGTGTACAGGAATTAACATAAATTGGTGTGGTTGAAGCAATCTTTCCTTCTTTAGGGATAAACCTTTTTTTCCCTTCCATTCTCCATGTAATATGCACTGCCCCTTTGTTATACTGGCCTTTAGCTCAGGGTTAGCAAGTACACGGCTTGCTATAACAAACTGGGATAAAGTAGTACCAGTCCCTGAAACTTAGTAATATACTAGTGAATGTGATTGGTTGTCTTCTTGGGCCTCCATGACCAACAACCTTATGTGCAGATTGAAAAATAGCCACTTGCTTTGATGGCTTTGTAAATAGTAATGGTTTCCCATTGATTGTCTTAAAAACTTGTCCATACATGGTGTTGGTATTTTCCATCGCTTTTTAAAGTGTATCTTGGATTTCTTGGGGGTTGTTCCTGATTTCTCTTCAACCATTCTCTGGAATATCTCCTCCACTTGCTGGTATACTACTTGAACCATTGGTAACCTTAATAAGACATCTGCATCCTACTGAGAAACTCCTGCTTAGTGGATATATATCACAATTGTAAGCCTATAGCTTTAATGCCCATTGGGCCAGTCATCCTTTCAGTTCTTGAAAATTATGCAACCAATGCAATGAGGAGTGGTCTGTCACCACAATAAAGTGCGTTCCTTGAATATACGCCCAAAACTTTTTACATGCATAAATTACTGCAAGTCATTCATGATAATTCACAGTTAATATCTTTCAGCTGCTGATAGTGTAAAGCTCAAATATGGTACCAGATGTTTGTCCCCTAGTTCAATCACTTGGCTCATGATAACACTGATCACCATTAATGAAGTATCAGTCTGTATTATAAAATTCTCTATTAAAAATTTGGAATTTCAATATTGGAGAATCTATCAGGTAATGGCATATTTTCATCGAAAGAACTCTGGGCTCTTCATTCCAAACTAATCATTTTTTGGATCTTTCAGCAATTGAAAGAGGGGATCAGAGATTCTTACAAATTTAGATGAATCTTTGTTAGTATATGACTATTCCAAGGAACACTTGGATATCTTGGACACTTTTTGAACAGCCATTTACTCTAAGGCCTCATTTTTTTGGGCTTGCAGCTGCAGTCCACTGGAGACTATAAAGAATCCCAGATATGCTCAACTCTTTATTGAAGAACTCGGCACAAGCTTGGCTTGATATTCAAGTTATCCGTGGATAGTCTCTTAAAGACTTCTTCAAATGGTGTAAATGGCAGTAAATGTCTTAATGAACACCTATATTGTCCATTTACACCAGAACGCATGACAGCTGTAAGTCATTTAAGATGGCGTCCATGGCCCTCTGGAACGTCGCAGGCACATTACTTAGACCTTGAGGCATTTTCATCAATTGATACAGCCCCTATGCAGTGATGATCGCGCATTTCTCCTGGTATTCTGTTAAAAATTGATTTGCCAATATAAAGATATTATATTCATTGTGGAGAAATACTTCGCTTCTCCCAATCAATCTAATGCATCATTGATTCATAGTAGTGGATATGAATCCTTCTACATTATCTTATTCAGCTTCCAATAATCAATCACCACCCAATTAGAGACATCATTCTTCTTCATGGTCAGTATAGGGCTTGCCCAGGGACTTGACAATGGAACTAGACGCCCATGCTTCACTAGTTTACTGATCTCTTCTATTACAACTGCTTCAGCCACCTTTGAAAATCAAATTAATCTCATTCTTATCAGTAAATTTTCCCTAATATCATCTTTGTAGAATCATTCCTCAAGCATCCCATATTGTAGTCATCCTGAGTGAATATTTCCCCATACTTGTCAAATAATTTAAGACCTTTTCTGCTGCATCTCTGTCAGATCAGCGAGTTGTTCTTGATTGACTAATAGATTGATGCTCTTGGCAACCCATGCTGGCAATCCCATCTCACCTAGGGTCCCAAAATCATGGATCAATAAAAATTGATTTTTACTATATATAGTGTAAGTTTCCTTTTGTAATGAGACTTTAACCTACAATTAGGTTCAGGGGTTCTTTTTTCCCTTTATCCACATTGCTTCTGTGGTAAACTTTGACCTACCAGTTTTATGCTTCAAAATCTTATTCTTTTATGTTTTAGCCATCTAATTTGATTCAGTGGTCCTCATAAACTTAACCAAAATATTAGGACATAACTATTTTAATGCTTCAGTGGGCCTTTAAGAACTTTGCAATTATTTTCTTTTAGATCCAATACTTTTGGTTTTTTTGTTGACCTTATTCACTATATGACCAGTAGCACTGTTTCTTCACATATAGGCAACACCTGCTAAATTTGGAAATTCTCATAAATAAATAATATTTAATGGACCTTCAATCCTGACTTGTCATTCATCTGACAGGAATTAACTTCATTTCATATTTCATCAAATGATATTGAGTCTTCATATCTTACAAAATTTGGGAATTCCTCATTAATTGGCAGTTCCATTCAATTGCTCTTATCGATTTTCTCCAAAAAACGATTTTTGGGTTTTTTTACCATCCAAAGCATTTGAAGTAAATTCATTGGTGGATCTGAAAACGATCCATTATACACACAGTTGGTATAAAACCGTTACCTTCATCCAATTTCATCTTAGATTAATAATTCTCATCTCCAGCATTTTCTGACCCATTGATTGAATAACATTGGCTCAAATGGTTCCCTTCACTATTTTGAATCAATCTCTTCCTTTTTGACCTTGTTCTATTCATGGGTATTGCAAAATAATAATCTGATTTGAATGCTTTCTGTATTAATCTCATCCAATGTCTCATCTAGTGTCTCATCTAAACACCTCACTCCTCAGGACTATTTCAAATGGACCCAATTTCAACCCAAGCTCGGCCTGCTGAAAATCTTCATCTTTTAGTAGATGTCTGGTGGAACAGGTTCTCTTGCAGCACTAAACAGTCTAATATCTAGGCTGAAAGTCGTTTATAGAAACTTAAGTACCTTCTTTGGCGTCGTTTGTTTTTTAGGGGTCACATTCATATTTCCAAAGTCTCATTTATAATATTTGCTTCACTAGATGCTTCACGTCTGAGCTGAGTGAATGAACTTGAATGAAATCCGCTTCATGATCTATATTTCAAGATTAAAACTTCTCAGACTAAATCTCCTTTTTCTTTTTTCAGTGACGTTACTCTATGATTAAAATCATTGCCAAAATCGAAGACATCTTTGTTTCATTCCTTATATATATAAATTCTAATTGTTGTACCCTACTCAACTACCACCTGTAGTGAGCATTAATTGTTAAAATTTGGGGGCTTTCGCTGATTGTTCATGACCAATAACACCAAATTGATTAACTGCACAAGTTTAATTTATGCACTCTTTTTGATGTCTGATTGTAGAAAATAATCAATTGTAATAGTTTGAAAGCTATTGTCCATAGTTATATAGATAAACAGTTCTGGTACAATGCTTAACCTGTATTTCTTAAAATACTCTAATGCTTTTAGCAGAGATTTATACTCTTATCTGCCTAACTTGATCCACGCTCAGATCCCTATTTTATGGTATTTCCTCTTGTCTCATGGAGTCTCTCAGAGTCAATATAAATTCCTGTCTAAGCTCAGTTCTCTTTTTAAGGATCCTTGATCCTTAATCTTTATCCTAATAAAGAGTTCCAATTAAATCACACAGCAATAATTTCCTGAAGAATAATAGAACTAAAACCAATAATGAATTCTGCTAATTACTATTTTTTATTTTGAATTATCAGGGGAACTTATAGAGGGAATATGGCGCCAACCCTTGGTTGACAACTCAGTCATGAAACAGCAGCCATTGCCATTGAATTCACCTTTGTTGTCTCACCAGCGATGGTCTTCCCTATCTGGTTAGGAACTCCTCGTTGGACATCCTTAACACCTAAAAAGGAAAGAGTCAGAAAACGTATCACTAAAGTTTTCTACTCAATACCAGTAACCAACCATATTTGGTGAGCGACTTGCTTAGATAATGGGACTTGTTATCCATTATGCAGGTTGTGAACCAACTGATCAATTTGCTAGTTGCAGGCGACATTAATCAGCTTTGCAACTTGCTCCAAAAAACCCAATCAGTTGGTGATGAAACCTAACCAATACCAATTGATACACCTGATAGTTAATCATCAATCAACTATCAGATGCCCTCATTTCATCGGCAACTCTGCCCAACAAGACCTTAAGCATTTAACCGTATTGATCAAAATGAATCAGATCCTGATAAATTACCTAAAATCGCCCAAACATCATTAACCAAAAATTGAGGTCAATCAATATAAAAATTCACTCAACATAGAGAATTATCCCCTAGCGACCCATACTATCTAGACGGCATGAAAGGTGGACAAAATCCCAACAATATGTCACCCAAAAACCAGGAGAAGTGGGGCATAATAATGGCATAAGAGCTTTACCCACCTATGAAGATGCCTCATAACTTGTGTAACGCCCTTACAACTTTTCAATGAACTTTGATAATAATTTGATGACCTCAAGGTATCCTGTGTTTTATCTCTTCTATCTAGATGAAATCTATGTATTTTAGTCAAACTTTCACAGAGAACTTGTAACACTTAAAGAAACTGTTTCAGAACTGGTCTCCGCCAATGTCAAATTCAAGCCCTTAAATGACACTTCTTTAAGGAGGAGCTAGAATACTTGGACTTCGTTATAAACTCAGATGGGTTACACTTTAAAAAAGAAGGTTGAAGCTATTGAGTGGATGTCATTGCTAAAGAGTGTTCATAAGTTCATTTTTTTGGAAATGGTCAGATTTATTGATGATTTATTGAATTTGTTAAAATAGTGGATTCAATTTTCATCTGCATAAGGATAAGTAAGGGTTTGAACGGAATGAGATGGGCCAAGGTACATTTGGCAAAATATGGAGATATTTGACAAAAAGTTTAATACTTAAATATCCAAATTTAGATCATCTGTTTATTATACAATTGGATTTATTGCTTACAGTGATAGGTGCAAAACTTAGTCAGGTTGACTAAAGGTGAAGAGCACCCGGTGGCTTATGCCAGCCTTACTTAACAAAGGCCAAAAAATTTACAATAATCATGAGTGAATGTCTTGAAGTTAGCTATGCTTGCAAGAAATCTTGTCTTTATATTCATGGATGCATTATAAGGTTGTAACAGATCATTAATCACTTCTTTGGTTACATAACCTAAGAGAACCTGAGGGGAGACTAGCCCAATGTGCCTTGAAGTTGCAGGCCTGTGATTATGAAATATAATATCACGCTGAAGATAAAAACTATAAAATCTTATGGATTATCCATATTGCTAGCAATTCTTACAGTACAAGATCGTTCTGATACCTATTCAAGCTAATGATGAAAGGAGAATTGGAAGACGAGCCATCTGAAGTTCAAATGCACTATGAGAAGCCATGGAGATTTCATAACAAAAGAATGGGCAATTATTCACTAGTGTTTAATAAGAGCTTATGTTCCCAAAACATTTGAAAGAACAAAACTAATTTTCGCTGCTCACAAAGTCATTGGTCATGATGGCCTCAAGAGAACTTTAGAGCACATTTGCCAATATATTATCAGGAATCGTTAGGCTATGATGTGGCTGATTTTCTTTCTTGTTGTGGGGAGTGTCATCTCCAAAAGCCACACAAAAATGTAGCCGGATATCGGTTAACCCAACTAGGGTTCACCTGGTATACATTGTTCATTGATGTTATGGGACCTCTAAGTACAATCACTTGAGGGATGCAATGTATCATTTTTACAATTGATCACCTTAAGCTGGATCAAACCTTAAGCTATGGTTCAGTTCAATGCTATGAATAACGCGAATTTAATCCTGGATTAAGTGATATACTGGCATGGCTACCCTTAGGTGATCTTGAATGATAATAAAAAGAACTTTACCTCCTTTGTCATACCCTGATTAAACTACCTAATAGAAATCAAAGGAGTTGTATTGGTTTCATATTAGCAAGAGACAAATGGACTTGTCAAAAGATTGAATTCTACTTTGGTTGATATACTATGGATTCTGGTTTCATTGAAGACATCTGCACGGGCTTCATACTTGAATTCAGTGACATTTGACTAAAATCACTATTAATCATCAAATAAAATATTCTTCAAAATACTCTATGGAAGAAAAGTCTCTCTACCGTTAATTTTAAACTTAGTCTTGGAGCACCATTGGGGATGAGTCCTGACCAATATTTAAATTGATTAGCCTTTTTAATGATCGATTTACAACCACTAGCATCTGGCAAAATACTTAGAAATTGGTCCGGGTTAAAAAGTATAATGATATAAAATGACCACCCATAGAAAGAAATTTGAAATTGTAGGTAAGGTATCCTACTGTGATACACATGGATTTGATCAGCAAAATAAACTAGATGCATTATGGACGGGCCTCTTTGAAGGAATTTTGAGATTAGCAATGGATGCTTAATTAATCAATCATATCCTTGAGGGTTATATTACTAACCTAGTTCATAGCAAATCCTAGTAAATTGGTACTATACATATATATATAAATAATATATAAGATAAAAACATAAATAATTTAAAAAAAGATGAAAAGGGGATAAAATTAAAAATCTATTTTACTTTGCTGAGATGAAATCATCTGGCTGTGCTTCCTACTATTAGTCAGTAGGACTGACTCAGGTTGAAACTAGGTCTACTGTGAGTAGGCCTGAGACGCTTAAATGAACAAGGTTGTAATCAGGATCAGGATGGGCTGAATTTGGATTCACCATGAGTAGTCTCTAGGGATGAGTTAAAGAAGATCGCTCAGCCCAAAAAAGAGAGCCCAACATGGGGGAGTACAGGTTTCCTAGGTACATTACTGTGACAATGCCAAAAAAATCCTGGTATGGCAAGAGGCCTTAGGACTGCGTTCTACAGAGGTGGCATCAAGAAGAAGTCTGCTGAACTAAGAAGCTGGTTAAGTTTGAAAGAATAACTTTTAACAAGACTTGTTAGTTAAGTCTCAAGATGAGGATGCAATTGCCTCTGAAAACATGTCTTGCTCGGCAATCTTGTTAAGTGGGGGGATGTGTTGAAATTTTGGTTGACCACATTATCAATCTCATTTACAGATTATGCATTTTGAATATTAGTTTAAACAATAAATTATTTAGCAATGGTTGCCAACAAAATTAATATTCACAATCAACCAGAGGATATAATCTGATGATAGGTTTTTTAGTTATTTATGTGGGGATTATCCCTGACAATGTTAAACATGTAATTCAATGAGGGCTTGATAGACTTTGTCAGATTGCCATGGCGGATTGTTCAGTCAGAGGCGTTAAACTAAAAGGGTAGTCTAACAAAGCTCTCAAAGAGTTTTTAACTCTTGCTCTGGTGGTAGTTAGTAGCCTTAATCAGGCAATGTGGCCCCTATAGAAATGGTGTCCAGTTCCTGAAGTGAAGGGATGGCTGCTATCTTTAAAGGTTGCTCTATTGAGGAAGACTAAAGCGAAAGAAATCGCCAGGATTTGGAAATTAATCCTAATGTTCAAAAGTATCAGTAAAACAATTCAGTTGATTTTAGAGAATCAGCTGAAAAGTTGTTCTCCTTTTGGCTATAAAACTCCTAGTATTTTCTAATAAAAATTAGAATTCAACTGTTAGATTAATTAGATCTTGAATTCTAAAGTGAAGAGTTGAGAATAAAATTTCACTCGTTGCTTTAAAAAGCTATAGTTTACCTTAGTGAAGCTGAATCCACTTATAATGATGACTAACTTACTAGTTGTCTCCATACAACTAGTGTCTTTATTATCTATAACAGTTCATAGCTGAGCAATAAGCTACCAAACTGTTTACACGCTGTAAGAAGCCAAGTCTTCCATGAGTTCATGACAAAACCGTTTGGGGAGAGGTAGGATGGAAAGTTGAATAACTGGACCACCGGCATGGCCTCATTCAGCAAGTGTATTAAAAAGGTTGGGATCAGAATATTTTTGTATATTAAAGGCAGCAGTGCTGCTGCCATGGCATGGGCTTCACAATAGAAGACAATATCAAAATACCCTTAAATGAGGCAGATATATATAGAATCTTGCAGTTTTCTAAATTATCATGGAAAAAACTTTTCTTTCCACTTGGAGCCATTTTTGAGCAATTTTATTTACAAGTAAGTAAACAACTATCAATCAAGCGTCAGCCACTCCCGTTCAATCCCTGATGACATCAGATTCACTGCCAGCTGCTCCAGTGTGGGGCAGCGGTGAAACCCCACCCAGCGTTTTCCATCCGGTGGGAAAAGCACTCAGACTGGTTCATCCAGTCCTACTAAGTCCTTGGGTCAGTTTAATCCAACCCAAGGATCTTGACATCCACCTAGCATTTACAGGCTGTGCCTCGTGACCCACCCGTTCTCCCCTGCTCCCAGCTCCATTTTGGCCTTCAGGTCAGGTATGTAAGATTGTTCCCATATGAGGAACAAGAAATTATTGACTTGGCCCAAGCAGTGATGCTGCCAGCTGGATTCATAGACTTCCGCCCCTTTAAAGGGTATTTTGACCTACTTCACCTGTAAAGCTGACACTGCCACAGCGGCTACAGTGCCCCTGGTCTTCAAGGGCACCCCTATACCAACAACATGCACTGAGCTCCCCACCAACACCACCATGGTATTCCAGTTCACGGTGAAGTCCACCCATCTCCCCCCTGAAGTACTCCATCAGGAGTTGATGGAAGGTTTAGCCACATACAGCTCCAACCCTATCCTTCAGCTTGTGGTCCCCAATGGGGTAACTCGCCTAACTGGGCCTCAGGCATCACCACAATCAGCCCAAAATTTTTGAAAATTGCATTGTTGCTTCCCCTGTGCCATCATTCCCTCAGCCCCCAACCACCCATTCTGGTCCCATGTCGAGGGTGGGAGGACAATCTATCCTTCCTGCTTGGAGTTAGATGACTCAAAGCGTAAATGCCCCTCCCTTGCGGCTTCCTCAGACTCAGCTCTTCATCATCTGGCCCCCATTTAGCCCTGCACCCCACTGCCTTTCTGGCATGGGGTAAAATCCTCCCCCCTCCCCCAAAGCCTCCTGCTGCTTTGGTGCCCGCTGCAGCCAACCAGCCCCTTCCTCAGGCCAGTGCCACTTGTGCCTCGCCCAGAGCCACTTGCACCTCATCCAATCAGGAAACAGCTTGGACTAATGTGGGTTCCCACATTATTCTGAAACTGCCAGCCACATAACTTCAATTTTCTGACCCCATTTTTTGAGTTTGACATGAACCCATGGTCCTCATTGGCTGAAACCAATGAGATGGGTACTTTAATTGAAGCCTCAAAGCCCACATATGACAAATTTATCCAGGTACGGAAACCTAAACCATTTGCTCAACAACTTTACGCCCCCCAACTGGATGCTTTGGAGTTCTGCTCAGACCACCAGCTCGCTGTTGTGGCAGCTGCCCACCCTGATGTAGACACCATACGTAAGATGGCCAAGTCATCAGTAGTGGCGCTAGCCGCGGAACTCCCACCTCCCATCATCAAGCCGTCCACATCCCTGCCTAACAAACAGACCATTCTGTTTGCCACCGGCGCGCTAACAATGCCATCCAGAAAGTGGTTTCCACCTCACAGGCCAACCCTAGTCACCTGCGCCTCCATGGCTTTACTGTCCCAGCTTCCTGCCCTCTTCATTAAGGCGGAGGCCATCATTTCCAGATACATAGGCGACTTACTGTCCTATGGTAATTTCATCAAACAGCTGATCATTAGCATCCTCGCTCCCCATGTCGCTGATCACCCTACTCCTTTGCTCTTCTCCTTGTCCCGCGCTCTCGCCAAAGAGGAGCATGAGGCTGAGAATGAGCCCCCCAATCCCCCTCCCCTTCCGCCATGGTAGGTTGGACGCCTTGGTGCTGTCCCAACTGGTAAGTTGGTGTCTCAATCATTATGTTTCGCCCATTTGTTTTGAGCAGTCATTTTCATTCAGTTTGAGTGATTAGTTCATTTTGGTTCTTTTCGCTCTTTGAGCTTTGGTAATGTCTGTTCCCTGGTCGGCGTGCCTCATTATAAATTTAAATAAATTATCATGGACATCTAAAAGATAGTCACGCTTGCATAAGGAGGAGGTTCCCATACTTAACCCAAAGGCTGGAACGTAGGTTGCTCTTAGGGAGCACTGGGGCTTTTGAGCACTGCTTGGGGGCGTTTGAAGTGTTATGCTAGGTCCCAAGGCAGGACGTAGAAACTGGAAGTGTTCAAGGTGCTTGCTTGGACAGCCCAGGGGCAATTTAGTAGCAGCAAATAAATTTCTGGAGGCGGCACACTGCCACCCCACATGGGTTCAACAAGCATCAATTAAATTGACATAGGCTAGGAGTGGCATAGGTGGAAGGGCGTGAGCATTAAAAACTTTTTAAAATTGGAATTTAATTTAAATAAAGCGATTAAAATGAAAAATACCCTATCTTCTTCTTCTTTTAGAAACAAAAAGCTAGATCTAAAGCACAGAATTTACTGAACTAGGTAGATTTTCTTTCCAGTAACAATACTTTAGGTACTACAATTCGACTTAAACAGCAATTTTTGATAATTACACAGGAGGAATGGGCGATTTCAACAAATCACAATTAAACTGGGCGAAAGCCATATCAGGCAATGGACAAAGTTGTGCGCTGAAGGGCAAGAAACGCCCTGGAGGGGATTCAGGAACCAATGCCACCAAGAAACCACAAACTCAGGCACCGCATGTGTTTGTGGCGTTTACCACAAAACAAAATCAATAAATGGAAATCTAGTATGCACAACCTCTATCAAAGGTGGAGCAAGGGATTCAACTTTTCCAAGGGGTTGAGTCCTCAACTCTGTGGGAAAAAGTGGGCGAGGCACAGGCTTCCATTTTCCCCATGCAGTTTACGTTACAGATTATAAAATCCACCATGGCTGGATTGATATAGGCTTTGAGACTAAAGAAGACGCAGACGCCACCGCAAAAGTATGCTTCAAATTTGCCCTCCCTAAGGGCAAACATATTGTGTGCACCACGTGCACCAGATGGAACAAAGTGAACACTTTGTTCATCTCTTTTGAATCGCTCCCCACCTTTCTCCCCCAAAAGCAAATCGAGGAAAAGCTCTGTGCTGGCCTCCAAAGCTACAAGAAATTAAACAATTCAAACTACAGCGATTTTACCTGATGCCAAACTTGTGCATAGGAAAGGCAATTGCCATCATTAACCTGGTCCCCAATGTGGCTGAGGACCTCACAAAAATCTACACACAGCGTCGGATCACCTCCTAGACAGAGAAATTTCAAAGCCATTCCACATCACACTGGAATGTGCACCGCCTATCTGCAACCACTGCACCACATTGGGGCACAAGGAACACGCATGCCCCGTGAAGGAGGGCATCTTGGCCCCAAACTTCTGCAATGACGCCATGGACAAAGATGAAGAAACCTTTGGCAATATGGTTGACGCCAACCACGCCTTCCTCTGCGGAGAGTATGTACACTACAGCCTCATTGACCCACTATCATCTAAACTACGCAAACAGGTACAGAAGGCCCACAAGTGTGAAGCGGCCAAGGCTGCATCACTCGCAGCCTCCTCCATTGACCCCAGTCAAATTCAGGAGGACATAGAGGAAAACGACTGACCCAACCAATCAGAACAATATGCCCAAGCTGATAAGGCCATGGAGGAAATTACCCAAGCCACCCAATCAGAGCAGTATGCCCAAACTGAAAATTTTCTCAACAGTTCAACTGAATCACCACATGGTATCAATCGAGTAAACTTATCAGAACAATTCAGCTTCACTATGGGGGAAAATTTGGGGCGAAATTCTTCAAATTCAATCCCCAAAACCACAGAATTCAATCAGCACACTGCACCAAAACACCATGAGCCACTAATGGAAAAACCTAATGCAAATACTAAAAACTAAAAAGCCTGAACAAAAGTAAAGCAAGGTAAAGCATTAGAGAGCGACTTAGAGTGGACTGGCTAATAACATGGAGCAAAATCAAGGAAATGAAAGGTGGGTTAGGGCAGTATGGCCCTCCCAACCACTCCTGAGGCGCCGTGGGCACCTCAGTGTCAGTAGGGACACTAAACACTATGGGAGCCAGGGCTCAAGCATCCCAAGCCAAAAAGCTGGACTTCCTGCAAGAACCCCCTGTAGATATCTTGGCCATTCAAGAAACCCAGTGCCTACAGGGGGAAGAAGGATCCTGGTCAGACAGAGTCTCACCATCCCAATCAGTATGGACATCTCACTGTGGGGTAATTGGCCAAAATAACAAAAATTAAAAATCACCAACTCCTCCTCACATCTGCATGGCCATGTCCTGATAGCAACAATTGTAAACAAAGAGGACACAATTTTAATAGCATGCTTCTATGTATCATGCACCATAGCCAAGAGGAAACAATTCCTCAAAACCATCCCAACGCTCTCACTACCACCAAATACCATCATGTTGGGTGACTTTAACTGCTGGGATAACCCCAACGCGGACCATTGGCCTAACCCTAGGGGATACCTACCAGGGCACATTGAGTTCTGTGCAATGAAGGCATCCCTTATCCTACATGATACCCTCACCCAGGTCACCACTCCTTCCCACATGACCCGCCCTAACATACGCAAGAGTATGATCATCTCAATGAGCCACATCGACTACATCCTTGCACCAAAAACCTACCATTCAAACATCTCCAACTTTGTGACAAAAAAGATCAATTTTTATGACCACTGACTAGTTTTGGTGCAGCTCTTGCATCTTAAACTCCCACACAGGCATCAACTTAGAGGAAGATACATCTGGAAAACATAATACTCCAAAAAAATCTGACTGGGTTGAACATGAGGCCATGAACTCAGAATTCGCAACCCCATTTGTATTGGATCCCATCAAAACCTGTCAAAATTCAAACCAACCTAATAAACAAAACTCACCACCTTTCATTGCGTAAGTACACTGCCAAAACAGCCACAATCAGGAGAACCTTAGAAGAACTGGACCACCTCAAGCTCAATACCCCAAAGTCTGGCTACAGCCCCAACTGGGGGTGCAAATGGGCGGAGATATACGCCCACTTAAACGCCCTCATCTTCAAACACCTTCACAGAATAAAAGTATCAAAAAAGGTAAGTTCATAAAATAAGGAAAAGTCTGCTCAACATATTTCTTCCGCCCACACTCCTGAAGCAACTAGCCCATGTGCACACAGGTCCACAAAACTGATGGCACCGTGGCAACTGACCCAGCAGAGGTCAAGGCAGAAGTAAACCATCACTACACCAAACTATATTGCGACACCCCAATTGAGCCCAAAAAAATAAAAAAAAATTATACACACCGCCAGAATACAAAGTGCACTGTCAGACTATAACCTCCTAAACCTAATTCTGAAGGAGGAACTCTGGGACACAGTCCACGGTGCACTTGGTAGGAAATGCCCAGGGCCTGATGGGATACCCTACAAATTTTACAAGTTCTACTACAGGCAAATTGCCCCCCTCCTCATAGCATTAATGAACCAGTGCCTTCTAGAGACATTCCTCCTGCCTGCTATCCAGGTCTCTTATGTCATAACCCTGTTTAAAAATGGTGACAAACTGGACTTAGCCAACTGGCGCCCAATTGCACACTCTAACACTGATATGAAATTACTCACAAAAAATTTAGCAACCAGATTAGGTACAGAAGCCTCCAAAATCCTGTCACTCAATCAGTTTGGGCTCATACAAGGGCGTTCAATCTGGATAAACATATACCTCGTCATTAACATATGAATACTAAAGCAACTGGAGCCATAGTAACCTAGACCAGGAAAAAGCATATGACCGCATTAGTTGGCCATAACTGAAGGAATGCCTGAGCGCCTTCAAACTGCCACCCAGATTCATTGACTGGGCAATGCTTCTTAATGAGTTCACATCTATGGCTGTATGTGGCCCTGGCTTCCTAATTGATGAGATCACACCACGCAGAGGGCTCAAACAAGGAGACCCCCTCAGTTAACTGCTGTATAACTTCAGTTTTGATCCACTCCTTCACGTCGCAGGATCACGCCTCATGAGCATAATTACACAAGGTCAGCCAACAATCAAGATACTAGCTGCTATAAAACTGGTGAAATTGTTAAGATAAGCCGTAAGGGTTTTTGCACAGGGTTCAGCCCACTGAGCAACAGGACCAACTGCTTGATGATCGTTGTCCTTAAAACAACAGAATAAACTATTTAATAAATATGGAGCACTTGCTCCCACCACGCACTTTTATTTAATATATAAATATAGTGGATCCTTACTGTTCCGCTTTCTCTAAACTATTAACAACCAACCCCCTCTTAATCATATTGTCTCGCCTATATTGTAGCGACTTTGGATGCCACCACTTCCATGGCTTAATAATTTAATTCGCCATATCTCATTGGTTTTAACATTTTTCAATTGTTAATTTTATGATCGCCTAATAAGAGGCGATTTTCCAACAACCCAATATCACCTCATCTTGAGGCGCTCAAATAATCATTACTCATATTAAACTCAGTGGATCCTATCCATTCTGCTATAACAACTTAGGACTTATCGTCATTCATATCAGAATCGTGACACTAGCCTTTGTGGATGACTGCATAACAGGTATAGCCAACAATAGTGATGCAACCCAGTTGGAACGCACACAAGAGGAATATACCATTGTGAGCAACACATTGCTCAAAAAAAGAAGATGGAAATAATTCTATTAGGCAAGTACACTAACAACTGGGCTACAACACTTAAACCCCACAGCCCTCCATAAAAAAACAACCCTCTCATCCTTCCCTTCGCATCATCTCCCACAACAAACCCAGTCCGCCACCTTGGGGTATGGCTTGAGACAGGGAGTATGCCAATGAGACAATGGAGAACAATCTACTACAAAGGATGTCCAACCGCGTCGCCTCCCTTAAAGGAAGATCCTCAGCACTTATGGGGTGGTTAACAGTTGCCAACTTAACCATCCTCTCAATGCTGTAGTTCCCCGCACATGCAATCTCCTTCTCGCCTACATTCATATCCTCAGTCCGCACACTTATCCAGAGATGGCTGTGGCCTGGGTCCTGGACACCTGTACGTGCGGAAACACTCTTTGGCCCACACTCTAGCGGAGGCAGGGGCCTAATAGACTTTGAGTTTCATGCCAACCATATACTGGGCACCTGGATCAAGGAAGTCCTAGCCCCAGACCTCCCGCAACAACACTGGTCTAGAGTGGCGAGGTCAACTTTGCTCAGGCCCTCAAACTACCCAACCCACACAACCCGTCCAGCATGCTCACATACCTGGCAAACTGCTCCAACGCAGCAGGCCCTCATGGAACTCCCCACACTTCGAACGCCTCCTCCGCACCATTCAGCACATGGAGTGGACCATCACTCTTACAGTAACTAGTCAGGGAAGGGGAAGGCCCAGAGACCACTTCACGCTAAGGAATCCAGAGGACCACCCCCAGAGCGACACACACGACGTGGCCCCATTCATTGTGGAAATTGACTACCTGGATGCTTTAGACATCCCATACGATCTCACAACACAGAAGGCAATATGGAGGCTAACACATCATCCGCTCCTCCAGCCAAGGGTAAGAGCTAACACTTGGCGTTGCCTCAGAAGAACCTACAGAACAGCAGATCGCACCAACTCTCATCATTATGAGTTTGCAGTGTGTTGAGGGGATGTTCACCTAAACCACTTCCTTGAAGCATGCCACCCATCTAGAGCCATCTGGCAGGAAGTCGCGCCTGCTAAGGACCCAAAATAACCAGTAATTATCAATCTCCAGAAGCCTCCTTACACTCCAACTCAAAACTCCCAGATACCACCTACCCTCCGCTCCCTGATAGTTACCATTGCAATGGGACAATTCACATCACAGCTTTGGATGCTTTCAAGGGAACCGTACCCACCATCCGTGGGACAATCAGCAGATTTCACCCACATCTACTGGAACACTTCCAAGCCTGGCTATATGGATACATGAGGCCGAAGCAACAACAACTTTTTAATCATGGTTTCCAGTCTGGTTTCTGCATATGAACCCCTTCCTCCACACCTTCTCTATAATAGGTGAAACCCCCTTGTATTAGAGCACTCAACCCCCTCTATACCTGGTGATACCGGCTGGCAACATAGGTAGCTCATCTACTCTGGGGGTGCCTAATTTAGTTACACTTTGCCTCCTCCTATCCCATTACATAATTTGGTATTGCCCATCCCTGGTCGGCTTACCTCGGTTAAATAAAAGAAAATTACTGAACTGAAGATTGGTACCACCGCTTCAATAGACAAAGAAGCCATCACAGGAATTTCACTGCTTCTACTCCAACATGTCTCAAGCTGATCAGGTTGACCCATCAGATATCCAAGACTTCTTATGGCTCACCTCAGACCCTCCCACTGACCCACAGGCAGACATGGCTCTTCTGGTCCCTATCACCTGTCAAGAGTATATGGAAAGCATTTTTAAATCTTTATGGCTTAAACCACCTGCTCTGATGGTAGTCCTTTTTAGGTATACTTTCTAGAACCTTCAGGGACAGCCAGATTCCCTGTACGAACTGTTCACCTCACTTTTGGTGAATGAGAGGTCCTCCCTAATTCTAGAGGTTCAATCACAGCCCTATTCATAAAAGGTCAGACTGTGAGAACCCAGCTAACTGGCGCCCTATAGTTTTGATTAACGCGGACTGCAAGTGGTTCACAAAGCTTCAAGAACTGTATAGCAACATGTATATCGCCCAGCATGAACTCTTCCCAACGTGACCTATCCCAGGGAGTCACTATGAGATAACTATAATAACCTCCACGCAACTTTAACTACTAACTCATTCAGGGCGAATGGCTTCATGGCTTTTCTGTATATGTAGAAGGCTTATGATCTTTTTGCCTGATAGTACATAGATGCTTCCTTGCCCACTTACACCTTCCTTCTACGTCAAGACGTTGAATCTCTGCTTTATGACCAACAAAATACCAGAGTCTTGCACTAATGGAATTCAAAATTGTAGTTACTGTTGTGCATTATCTACGCAAAAGTGATCCTCTAAGCCCCATCTTTTTATCACTCTTGAATCTCTATTGTCCTCTTTGCAGTAAAAGCTAATGGGTATCTTGGTATTAGATAAGTTCTCTACCCACACAATGGCATTTTTAAATGACATTACCATTGCGTTTAATTTCCATGAGGACATCAATCTTGCTGCTGCGATTCTTGGGAGGTACACCAAGGCTTCCAACTCCAAGGTCAACACCTCCAAAACAACCATACTACAGGTTGGCTTACCCACATTCCCCCACCATTTGGTCTGAAGCTCACTCGTGGCACCTTTCATCACCTGAGAGTCTTGACCAACTCACTAGGAGCTTTACTCAATGCCAATGAGAAATTAATCCTGGAAGCGGTGAATTCCAGGATTGCTAGCTGAAACAGACGAAATATAAACCCCCATGGTCAAAACCTGATGTCCAATGTGTTCCTCTTATCTATAGTTGGTTTCTTGAGCATGTCTTTCCATTCTCAGACTCATTATATACGCAGCTCAACGTTTTCTACGCTGTTGATTTGAGGTTCCACCTCTCACCCAATGTACTTTCAACAATAGCCTGACACCACAATAAAGGGGGCCTAGGGCTACTATACACCCGCTCTCATGTCACCTCCATTTTATATGAAGCTCCTTCGTCCAGTTGTCTTCTTGGACGTTGCCTCATGCCTCAGTGGGCGCCTGCCCTCTGCCAATCTGCGTCAGCATCTCCGGGCCTTCCTAGAGCATCTCTGAAATCTTTAGGAGAGTGGCTTACTAAAACCCAGGCCATTGCCTGAAACTTTTCTCCTCCAATTATAAATAAAGCTTAAATTACCCTGAGACAAGTGGGCTCATGGGTGTACCACCCCTTCCCATACAGAAGGTATGGCCCAAGCCTAGCCCTTATCTCTTATGTGATATTACATAATGAATAGATAGTTATATCTCGCCTCAACCCCAGAATAGACTTCCAATATGCCCGAACCTTCTTAACTCCTCATTTCCTCAACGTTCATAAACCTCCAGATGCTCTGTAAGGATGTTTGCCACCCAATACTTTCTGTGAAGGTGTCTAATATCTTATGGAGGACTCTTCATTGTTCATACATGGCAGGGGATTGTATGGCCTTACCTTCTCCCCACCGCAATAGTCCTCATTGTTTGGAGTCTATTTACTCCCATCTCCACCTCTTTTTCACCTGCCCAAGGGTCACCACGTTCTTATTCAAGGTCCATGCGCTCCTTTATGCCCTTTCATGTCCCTAGTCCTGTTCAAGATCTGTTCTTTAATAAGACCCTTACCTATATATAATTGACCCCTCTAAGGCCTTGTATAAGATATGGCACTATGGAAAATCCACAGTTTCTTCCTTTTGGAAGCGTTTGACTTGCAAGTATGGCCCTAAAGCTCATATCTTCTTACTTCAAAGTACTTCAAGATGTCCATAAAAGCTTCAGCTATGTCGCCAACCCTCCCCACTTAGTCTTAACTTCAGCAAGGCTCTAACGCAAAAATCAATTCTTTTAATCAAGGTCTCCTCGCTCTCTTTCCCTTTCCTATGGTTCGTAGGAGCCCAGGTGTATTTAATAAACATCTATTAATCCTCCTCTTGGGTTGGTACCATCTAGTTTAAAGAAATAAGAGTTACATGTTTTTGGGCCTACAAACCACAGCCTTCTAAAGGGGCGTACGGTGCCTTTACTATACAGTTTTGATCAAATATTTTAATGGCACAGGCAATTGTTTAACTAAATCAGATTATAAGATTTTATTGGCACCAACTTCTTGTGACAGTATGAAGGTTGTTGTGATTTTAAAGAAGCATTTGATTTCTAAAAAAACATTTGGAACTGTTTTATAATAAAATCGTGTTCCACTCAATAGCAAGAGAAATAGTTATATCAGTTTAATATATGTAGATGGTATTACTTTACTTTCCTGTAGCTACTTACTAATTGTAACCAAATCGATTTAAGAGAATTAAAGGTTGATAATCAGCATGGGAAGATGTGTATGTGTCCAATGCTGGGTAAGAATTGGGCAATCGTGGTGAAAAGCACAAGGTCAGTGTTTGCACCGGCCAAAGTTATAAAACACCATGGAGACACAATTGGCCCAGACAAAAATGGAAAACCTCAATGAGTATTTCTCCAGAAATTTTGAAATGGCAATTAAAAGCAACCAGTATGTTAAAACTTCGCACTCCCAGCCACTATTGTCAGTTAAATTTGGGGTCTGAAATACTGAATATAAAATTAACAGCTTGTTGGGAGAAGCTCTGCGGTGACATAAGCACTCACGTCTTGGAAAGTGTATGTAGACGCACTTAATGACCAACAGAAGGTTGGACCTCAGGTTTAAGATAGCGCAATCAGAAGATGCTGCTGCACAGGTGCATGTGGTGATTGATCTCCCAGATGGTCAATAGGAGATCAAAACCAAGTGCACACGCTGGACAAAATTGAACAAGTTTTTGTCACATATGATTTTCTTCCCATGATCATTAAACTTGAAGCCCATATGAGCCATCTCCAATCAGGACTTCAAAGCTATGGGGAATTTTTGCTCCTTTAAAATGCGAAAATACTTGCCTATTCCTGACCTTAGCTTGGATAAGGCTCTTGTGGTGATCACCTCATTCTCAGGGGTAGCTGAAGACTTGACTCAGATTTCACACACCGCTACTCAAACCATTAATGGTCAACAAGATCAACCGTTCTGTTACAGTTAACAGCACACCTCCCATCTGTACTCACTGTCGTGCATTTGGCCACAATTTACAACTGCCCCACCAGAGAAATTTTTTTAATGAGGCATACTCAGAAGCAATGAGAGCTGGCCACTGTAATCCCACATCTGAATCTAATGTTGCCTTCCCATGGGGCGACCTGGGGTGTTATATCCAGGCAAAACCTGTGTCCCCACAAGAATGCAAAAAAGCCAACTGCAACGCCAAGCGCAAGCTCAGGCAGCAGCCATGGCAGCTTCGCCATTTCCCACGCCCAGACTCTGGCCGGCCAGGCTATATTTTCCATTTTGGTAAAATCACAATTCCCCACCCAATCATAACTGGTAGCCAGCCCACATACCTGCAAAATGCGCTTGGTAGACAACTTCAGGATTCCTGAACAATGATTGCAAGCAGATTTTCCAACCTAGAATTAGGCGAGTTTTTTGAGAAGAATCATTGGATAATCTTAACGGTGCACCACAAATCATTGGTAAATTTAAAATTTTGCAAAGATCTAATCCAAACAAAATCAAAACCATGGCTAAAGCTGCCCTCAAAGAGGATACCTATATGCCTGGCGATACTCCCTCCTTGAACACTCGCCTACAAAGAGCAGACTGAGCTTTTGTGGCAACACAGAGTGGCTGGGCCTGAAGGGCCCTTCACTCACTCCTAAGGAGTGATGGGGGTATTCTTTACAATAGAGACACTAAAAATTACCGGACTTAAGGCTTATCAATTTTGGGCTAAAAAACTGAGTTACCTTGGAAAATATTTTACCTGTGACATCCTGGAAATTCAGAAAACCTACTGTCCGCAAGGTGCCAAGGACACATGGCCAACCATGCTCCTCCCATCAATCTTTTTGGTCACTGCACTGTGAGGTGCTTATATATGCAAATTGAAATTGCTAAATTTTAGAAAAAATAGTCTTTTTTGATGGACATGTGCTGATCATGTCATTTTCATGGGACGCCAAAGTGCACATAATAGTTAATACCTTACCACAACCAGTGCGCGGGTTTTCCAGGAATTCCTCTCAGCTATGGCTTCTCTCCCTTCCCCTTCAATTCCTTTTTGGTTGGTGAACTAAACTGTTAGGACAACCCAACCACCAACTTCTGACTTCTTCACCTGCCCTACCGCAGGGGCACATCATACTTCAAGTTATGAAAGCCATCTTGGGCCTTTTTGATACCATCCCCAAGCACGCACCATTACTAACCAACACGTCACGTCCCATGTGCACAATGGGCAGCTGATGTCTATGTCCTACATAGATTTCATACTTGCTTCGTTGATTTTTCTCCACCAGAACTCACATTTTACTACTAAAAAAATAGATTTCTCTAACCACAAGATGGTCTTGGTGACATTTACTCTGTCAGGCCTGGCGCCACAGGCGTATAAGTGGAGTAAACATCGCTCCACCAACTCACGTCCCCACTTTTTTAAGTTGAATGGACACTGTCACTTTGACACAGGAGTTCACAATTCCATTCTGTTTTGATCCCCTATTGACCTGGTCAACCTTTAAAGCAGACACAATATCTCAAGTGTGCCATATATCTTCAAGGCTCTATAGGCTGCCTTGGCAGTCATTAGATCCACCTTTATAGAAGTGGCAAAACTGAAAAATAATGTTCCCAGGGCAGGGTACAGCTCTGCTTGGGGTTGTAAATGGGCCAAATTATATGCCCATCTTAACGTGCTGATAAGACAACACAAACACTGCCTTTGTGTCCAATTCAAGGCAAAGAGAGCACTGCGGGTAAAAAGTAATCTGCCTATTTTTTGCCAATCTTCTGCCCCACGCCAAAACTTGGCCTGCACACAGGTGAGGCGCCCGTACAATTCTATCATATAAAAGCTGGCTAAAGTATCTACTGAATTTCGAAACTATTACTCCAAGTTATACTTTGGGCCTACCCAGTCAATCCTACTGAAATTGATGATATCCTTACCAGTGCACACATCTGCACATTTCTCACTATCCAGAGATAATAAATTTAAAAAATCACAACAAATTTCTGGTATGCCTTTTGTGGTGCATTATACAGGAAGAGCTCAGGTTCAGACAGGATTCCTACTGAGTGCTACAAAAAATTTATTTGTTTATCCACCCTAATGCTAGACTCAATGAACAAATATTTCTTAGAGACAAGCCTCCTTGCTTGTGGCCAAGAGGCTACAGGTAACGTTGTTTAAAAGAGAGGGATATGCTATACTTGTCAAACTGGCGCCCTATTTCCCTCACTAACACTGATAGTAAGTTATTAACTAAAATAATGGCTAACGCTTATGAAAGTTGCCTCTGAGTTAATCTCCCCTGAGCAATTTGGCTTTAACCCAAAGAGGTCGATCTGAGACAATATTCACATTGTGGCCAATGTCTGCCAATCTCCAGCTACTGGGGCGCTTGTGTTCCTAGACCAACGGAAAGCTTATGATAGGTTCAACTGGGACTACATTGGGGCCTGCCTTCACCGTTTTCACCTCCCCCTATGGTTCATCAGTTGGGCAATGTTTCTCACTGAATTGGCCCTGATGGCAGTGCGGGGCCCAAGTTTCCTCACGGATTCTATACGCTCTCAAAGGGTTCTCCATCAAAGGGATACCTTGATTCCACCTTTATACAACTTCTGCCTTAACTCTCTTCTCTGTAGTGTTAATTTAAGCAATTTTGTGTTCAGGTGAAAGGCCAAGCGCCAGTCAGGATGCTTGCTTTTTCTGAAGATTTTGTGGTTTGGATGTCTAGCAACCATGATGCACGCGCATTGGAGTCTTCTATCTGGGGGTACTCCAGGGTCAGTAACGCTGCCCTTAATGCATCCAAAACCGAAATCATTCTCCTTGGTAGAAACCAAGCCCACTGGTCTCTGGCATCCCTCAATCAGAGTGATCCAGCTGCTCGGCCTCTTCTCAGTTTTCCCAGACGGTCACCCCATTTCACCCCTCTTATGCTCCCTTTTATGTCCAGACCCACTGCAGGCCCAGTAAGCCACCTGGTAGTATGGCTGGAGGCAGGTGGGTACGCCACTTCATAATGGAGCACCACATATTACCCAAAGTTACAAAGCGCATTGCATCCCTATGGGCTCACCAGACCAGCCTGACAGGTATATTAGTTGTTATAAATTTGGCTGTATCTCGGTGATACGCTGAAGGAGTTTTGCGCATGGTACAGCCCACTGAGCATAGGATTTACAATATGACAAACGTCATCCTTGAAACAAAGTAATGAACTTTTAGTAAAATTGAGCATTTAGATTCAACGCCACTCTTTTATTTAATACTTTAAATACAGCAGATCCTCGCTGTTCTGCTTACTCTAAACTATTAACAACCTTCTTTGAAATCGTCCTGTCTCACTAATCTCTCAGCAACTTTGGTCAATACTGATAATTCTGCCTAGTAATTTGTTCCGCCGCATCTCATTAGTTCCAGCAAGTTTATCATTTAATAAATTCACGATCTCCTTAATTTGATGCATTCCACTCAACATCTGTCATACATTGACATCTCATTAATTGTCATTCATCAACATTACCTTATTGCCTAATTTGGAGGCGATCCAATATTATCATTCAAACAATATCACCTCGTCATAAGGCGCTCAAATAATTGCACATATACTCAGGATTAGTATATCCTACTCATTCCGCTGTAAGAACTTAGTTTCTATCAACCAATCATATCAGAATCGCAACATTACCCCCCTTGACTGATGATAAGGCTCCTATTGCTTATACGCTCAGAGGAACTTTGCGTGCACTTTGTTATTAAATCTGGCCGCTCACAGGGTCCTTGATAACATATGCATCTACACCAGTCTTCTCATTTATTTTGAACGGCTTAATCCAGATGGTGGCCAATTTATGATTCTGCCTAAACCCATGTTGATCATGGAATAGAACATGTCACCCTCTTTGATTTATCCCGCTACACCATACCTGACCAGTGGCCTGGTTCTTTATCTTCTTGGCTAAACTGAAATAGTACGCTTCAGTTTTCAGCTTAATCAGCGTGTTTGTTAGGTTGTTCAAGTAGCGTTGAGGATCCATTCCGCCAGTATCTTTCACACAGGAATAGAGCAGTGTGGATAGAGCTGGGTGCCAACCATATAATAACTGGAAGGGACTCTTCCCATTGCTGAGTGATAACTGATGTTGTATGCAAATACAGCGGTGGAAAGGAGGGTACTCTAATCAGAGGTTTTATCCGTTACCAGCTTATGGAGTATATTCACCATTGTCCCGTTGGCCCTTTTGACCATACCATTGAATTCTGGGTGAAAAGGGGTGGTCAGACCCCACGGATGTCCATAAGTTTATTGAGCTTAGGTAGAATATGGGAGGTATTATTGGTTCCATTATCAGTAAGGATGAACTGAGGACAACTGTGTCGCTGTATTATACACTTCAACATAAACATAGCCACAGTGACCGCCCCCAAATCATGTATTGCCCGTGCCTCAACCCGCCTGGCTAAGTAGTAAATCACCACCATAATAAACTTGGACCAGTTTGCTCCAGTCGGCAGAGTCCCCACCACATGGATAGAAACCATATCTCAAGCAAAGTGAGGTTTTACTAAAAGGTATGAAGTCTTACGGCGGAATGGCTTCTCCATTTGTCACTGGTGGCAACAGGAGATCGTTTTGAGCATGTCAAATTGCATGCTTTCTCAGTAGTACCAGGGTCACAACATTTACAGGGTCTTGCGTACTCCACCGTGTCCAACTGCTCAGTGGGCGCTCATGTTAGTTTTTGGACGTGCAGAAGGCTTTGGGGTATTCATGGTAGTGTCCCCTATCCACTTGTATAATTCAAAATACCTTAGGAACGTATTGGCCCTTATTTCTTCTAATATTTTGATGACTTGTGTCAGTTCTTCATTGTATTTTCCACTGAGCACCTTGTCAAATATTACATAACTTAGATCCTTCTGTAACGGCAATGGTTGGGAATCTTGATAAGCATGCGGCGTTTTGGTGTTTTTCTTCAAGTTGGTAAAGATTTCAAAGTTGTAAGCCTGCAGCTTAAGAGCCCATTGGGCTAGACTCCTCTCAGGCTCTCTGAGGTTCTGCAACCAGCAGCATGATGCATGATCCATTACAACTTTAGCTTTACCACATGCAAATATACCCTGAATTGCTTTTATGCGTAGATCACCGTTAACCACTCCCACTTGGTCACAGTGTAATTGTGTTCATGGCAGTTTAAACTAAGACTGCAGTAATCAACCAGAGTGCTCCTCCCCCTCATCATCTTTTTGTGATAGAACTGCCCCAACGGCAGAAATTGACGCATCAATCTTAACAAAAAAAACTTATTTATCAAAATTTGAGTAGTGGAGCACTGGGGCATTCATTAATTCCATACAAAGTGTGTCAAAAGAGAGTTGATGGAGTTCGCCATTTTGAACACGGAATCCTTTTTTAATAACTCAAATAACAGTCCTCCAATACAACTAAAGTTGAGTATTAAGCGGTGGTAATAGCCAACCATCCCCAAAAATAACTGAATGTCCCTCTTGCTTTTTAAAGTAGCCATCTTATGGATAGCCTCCACCTTGGCTGGGCGAGGTACAGCCCTGTCGCATCAACCACAAAGCTGAGTACTCCAACTGATTTTTAAAAAGTGACAAGATAGGGTTTGATCTTGATGCTGGTCTCAGCCAACCGGCGGAATAACTCCTCCAAATGATTCAGGTGCTTAAAAAGTATGGGAGAAAACATTAATGTTATCAAGGTACACAAGGACACAGGACAACCTAAGATCACATAGATAGTTTCCATCTCCCGTTGAAATGTAGCTTGGGTGTTACACAGCCCTTGGTGCATACAAGTCAGTTAAAAAAGCCCCTTGGACGTGAGTATGGTGCATTTTTTCTGTTACGCCACAGGCAACTTGATTTGCCAATAACCAGAGATAAAATCCATTAAGGATAAGTAACAAACTCCCCCTAAACAACCCAAAGCATCATTGATCCATGGCAAGGGGTATGAGTCCTTCTTGGTGATACTAATGAGCTTCCGGTCTTCTATTACTATGCAGTTGGTGTCATGGAAACTGGAGCGCAGGAGGTTGCTGGAGGGAAAGACACAGGCCAAAGGTAATACAACAAGGGTAAGTGACCCAAAAAAGAAGAGACGTCCTAAACGATCAATAATGTGTTTCCATATAAATCTTTGTAGCAAAACGCACACCAAACTGGACACAACCTTTAGGGACAAGAGGCCCTGGGAGCTGGGAAGGATAACGTTAATCCAAGGCAAAGGCCAGAAAAATAGGGGGAGGCGGAGCTGGCGGAATAGGTGGCAGAGTGGGTGGAGAGCGTACGTACAGCAGGGGATGCAAACCAGGGCGGAAAAAGAACTTTAGCCATCACAGATCTTTGAAGAGTCATATCTTTTGTTAAAAAATATATAAGAAACTGGCCTAAAATTTCTAGACTTTATTAGGGTGATCAGTATATCTGAGAAAAGCAAAGCCTTTCTCATCTTGGGGCTTAATTTATAGGGGGTTGCTTCATGAAGATTCAAGTGGTTATTGGAATCTGATATGAGCTACAAATTCGTCGTTCTTCAACAAAATCAATATTTTCGAATTTGTCCATATTTCATAACCTCATATCTTGTGATTTTCTGGGTATTAAGTTCAATCCCAACTAGGGTTTTGCTTAAAATAAGCCGTTTTCCTCAGCCCTGGGTGGCAAATCCAAAACCCATTAAATTTCAATGACCTTAGATAGATCATCAGTGACCCTTAGGGGTTCTGGTCTCTTCCCAAAGGGCTTGTTGGCTTTAGAAGGGCGGTTAATTCCAGTAAATATGTCACTAGCTGTGACATCACCCTCCGCTCTTGGACGGGGTTCTACACCACCTGAGGGGATATTGGCCAAGGCAAAGTCCTTGTGGGGAGTGAATAGCTTTATGGCAGCTAAAGAGGCTTGGGTGGCAGGTCCTGCGGCATCTGATAGTATAGAATGAAATTCATGAATTAGGTCCTGAGCATTGGTCTTGTCCCAATAAGATACCCAGCTGTTCTCTGTCTCATCGTATCCTTTCCAGGACACCAAATATTGCAGGCGACGTTGGGATAGGCGAGAAACAAGAACGGCATCAATCTCATATTGGGGTTCACCATCCACTATGACAGGATCTTGAAGAGGTGGCATGGAACCTTTGAAGGGAGTCAGGAAACATTCATGTAAGTTGCTGAACACTTTGATGGAGGGGAATAAGTCAACCTGGTAAGCTGATGGGCCAATTTTCTTGAGGATCTTGAAGGGTCTAACACGCTTGGGACCTAACTTGCGTCAGGGTTGCTTCAGGTGGAGATTCTTGGCGTTGATCATGACCGTGCACCAGGCTTATACTCAGTTCCTTCACGGCGTTTTCAACCAGCATATGCTATGTGATCCTCACAGCTTCAACGAGATGGTCCTTCACTGCCTGATGTATATCCCTGAGCTTGTTAGCGCGCTCATTGGCAGCAACAACGGTGGACTCAATCCGCAAACTTAGGTTGAAGCTGGTGTTGTAACTATAGTTTGCAAAGAAGGGGGAAGTGCCTGTAGAGGCTTGGGTAAGGTTATTAAAGCGAAACTGCGCTATGGGTGGTGAGAGGACTAATTGTTCTGTTCAGCATTGGAATAACTACGCAAAAATTGCTCCAAATACTAATTCATCCTTTACGTCTGTCCATCTGACTGGGGGTGGAAGGCTGTGGAACGGCAGGGGCGGATGCTGAGGATGGAAAAAAGGGTTTCCCAGAACTATCCGGTATATTGTGGGCCCCAATCACTGATAATCTCCTTGGGGAGACCACGTAAGCAAAAGATGTTATCTACAAAGAGGCGGGCTGTCTAAACTAAAGTAATAATGATGTTTCAGGGGATGAAGTGGGCCATCTTTGTGAAACGGTCCACCACAACCATTACTGCATCATAACCCTGATACAAGGGAAGTTCCACAATAAAATCGACAGACACTGATGTCCAAGGGCCCTCAGCATCTTGGAGAGGAACAAGCAATCTAGCACTCTTCAGGTGGCTTGGCTTTGACCAGTTGCACGTCAAGCAGGAATTTGTGAATTTTGTCACATATGTGGCAATACCTTTCCAACTGTAGGAGCGGCGGAACAACTCAAGAGTCTTGTCCTTGCCAGGGTGGCCAGCAGTTGGAGGGTCATGAGCTTCACGTATCACTTCCTCATGAAGGGGTCCAGGAGGTACCCACCACTTGCCTTGATGGAGGATGACCCCATCCATCAACAGGTAGCCTTTGCTCATGGATTCGCCATTTCTATGGAAGGCCTGATTAATCTTATCATAGTCAGCTGACAGAGGTTTGGACAACCTAACATGGTCAGGGGTGTCAGCGACACCTTCCAAAGGTTCCATCATAAGCAGAGCTGGGGAGTTGGACAATGGGCTCTCTTTCATCTGTTCTGGCTTAATCAACAACTGGGTATTGTGGGCGTCAACTAGTGCTGGGTCAGGTGCTAGGGCAGGGTTCCGGGATATAGCATCAGGTAACATGTTCTGGGTACCCTTAGTGAAGTCATATTGGAAGTCAAACACTGACAGGATTTCTAATCGCCGGGACATGAGAGGGGATAGCTTTTGGAGCATGGTAGTACATCAATGCCTTGTGGTCAGCACAGGCAGTAAATGGCCACTTAGATCTGTTCAAATGGTGGCGTCAGTGTTGTACTACCTCAACAACTGCAAGGAGTTCCTTATCATATATTGCATAATTGAGCTGCGCTAGAGTTCTTTTCTTAGAAAAGTAAGCAACAGGTCGTTCCACTCCATCCTCCCCTTCTTGTAGCAGAGCAGCTCCCACCTCAAAGTTGGAAGCATCAGTGGTGACAATAAAGGGGCGGCTGATTTCTGCATGTACCAACACTGGGCTGTATAATAGTATGGACTTGACGTCGTGTAATGCAGCGCTGCATTCATTGGTCCAACTAAAAATCCTCTTCCCTGAAGAGGTATAGAGAGGGGCGGCAACTTCTGAAAGCTGGGGGGTTAACTTCTTGAGGAAGTTACATGTTCAAGGAAGCTGCGTAATTGTGAGAGATGAGGGGGTAATCCAATCGCGGATAGCTGCTTCACTATCTGGGGCAATCATGTGACCATGGGAGAAGATGATGTTTCCTAAGAACTCAACCTTCGATTGGAAGAACTCACATTTGCTAGCCTTAATTGTAAGGTTTGCCTGTGAAAGTCTCTTTGTGACAGACACAAGGTGGCGGCATGAGATTCTGCATCTGTGGAAAAGACCAATATGTTGTTCATTTATGAAATCGCGCAAGTACCCATAAGGTCTTTTAAGACAGCATCAATGAGCTTCTGAAAACAGGCGGGAGCGTTCTTTAAACCAAATGACATGCCCTGAACTGGTAGATACCCTGTCAAGTGCAAAAAGCGGTCAACCACTCCTGGCCTTCCTTAATGCGAATCTGGTTGAAAGCGTTAAGACAGTCAAGCTTGCTGAACACCCTAGCCTTCTCCATGTAGCGGGCAATCTGTTGCTTTAGAGGGAGCGGATGGTGTCAGGCACTGTCACGCTGTTCAGATTGCCATAACCAACGCAGGGACGAAGTGAGCCATCAGACTTCTCTACAAACAGGAGGGGGAGCACACAGGTTGGGATTTATTAAAGATTTGACCCTTGTAGAGCATGTCGTCTACCCAAGCGTCTAAGGCAGCCTCCTCACTCAGGGACAAAAGTAAATTTGTGAGGATATCGTGACGAGATCCACGATCAACTTAAACTCAAAGTCAAACTTAATGTGCTTAGGGAGTGGGCGGGCCTTTGTGGGATCAAATAGATCAGCATGTCCACGGATGCATTCTGGCAGAGTAAGTATTAGGGTCAGGGCGTCAGTAGGTTGAATAGAGTCTAGGCCCACCTTAGAAGAGGGGCCCCACCTTCCTGGGGAGCATCGTGGCGCTCTCATCTACACAAGGGATGGTAACCATGACTCCACTAGACAATTGTGCATGCATGGTAGAGTCCAGGTTGCTAGTGGCGATGTCAAATCGGCGCCACCAGCCAACCCCCAAAATAACAGGGTATAGGAAGTTCTTTATCAAGGAGAAGCTCTCAACAAAGTAACCATCGCCTTAAATGAACGGAACAGATGTTAACACATGATAAATTGGAATGGTTTGAGATGCACCACCCTTCATAAACTAATTAACTCCCAGGGGCAGCTCCAGGACCTCTGCCAACTCTTGGCGGATGAAGTTTTCAGTTGCACCAGTGTCCATCAAAGAGAGTGCTTGAAAGCTCTTCCCTGCAGAAGAAAAAGTAGCCATGAACAAGAAGTAAGCAGAGGAGGGTTTATTTGCCTCAGAGCCAAGGGATGACAGGATGGCTCCAATCCCAGAGGGCGGTGTATAATGTGGAGTATCCCCTGAAAAATTTACCTCATATGACTTCACATTGACATAAAGTTGTCAACGGGACTTACTAGGTGTGGGGTTTTTGTCTATGTTCGGCGGGAGGAAAATCTTTATCACATGAGACTACACCAGTCAGGACAGCCAATATTTTGGTGTGGTCAGCCACGGCTATCTCTTCTATAATCATCCTCTCATGGATCTCTACTCATTTCCGGATGGTTTCCGCCACAAAAGGTGACTCTGGAGTGATAGGAAAGAGTTGTTCAACTAGTCCAACTGGGATGACAGGTGGACAGAAGGAATAGATCTAAAACGGCAACGGCAGGTCCATAGCCTTGAAGGAAGTGAATGCTCTGATTCAAATGGGTTAGACTTACTAACCCCCTCTACTTTTAAGGACAAAAGTGAGGGGTACTCCGTGGAGCGTGGCGGTGCAGGCCATTAGTGAGGACCCCCACCTATGACGGAGGTTTCGATCTCACCTTCCAGCGAGCTCACTGCTGGCTCCAAGTGTTACTTCGAGAGTACAGAAGTAGGGCATTCTAGAATCAGGTTGGAAGTGTCCATAACAGCCAGTGACTTAGTTGGATATGTCACCACTGGATCAGAAACATGTTGGTGCCCCACATTGATAGAGTCGTCAAGTTCTAGGACCTGAGGTTCAGCGGTACAATTAGGCTTGGTGGCACAGAGGCTGATATACAACAGGGATGCAAGGATGGAGCATGTCCCAGATAAGGAGGGGGGAGTGTTATCCCATATGACAAGGGTAGAACCAATATTATCTAGGGAATTGTGGAGAAAGGCCATTTTCAACTGTTCAAGAGATTCCAGCCTTGATGCTCGCTCTTGAAATAGACGAAAGTATTTAGCTATAGTGTGGTATCCTTGGGACAAGTGTACAAAGAAGCTATAGTTCTCAAAGGTAGCAGGGGGATACTCGCGTGGCTTGACAAAGGTTTCCAACGCTGGGAGAGATTCCAGGAGGGATCTTTTATTCTCACCCATGGAGAGTAACCATTGGTGAGCTCCCTCTGAAATCTCACGGAGCTGCAGCTGGAGAAGGAGGACGTCAGCTAAGTCCTTTCCTAGAGACTTTTGGCGGGCCCTAAAGATGGAAAAAGTGTTAAAGTCTCATTTTTAAATTTGGAATTACGTGAAAATTGGAGAGTGAGACAGGTAGTGGCAGGTACTGCTTACTTTATGAGCGCATTGAGTGAGGGGAGATGCGCAACATCCTCAGCACACCCTTTTGAGGAAGGAACAATCAAGTCCAGAAGGGATACAAAAGTACCATTATAGTGGACCGCTTCAACGGGTGATAACTCTGAGAGGATTGTACTAACTCTAGCCACCCAACAGTAGAATAAACTCACAAAAAATCCAGGCTTCTCAAGTAATGTCAGGGAAACTGGAGCGCAGGAGGTCGCTGGAGGGAAAGACACAGGCCAAAGGTGATACAACAAGGGTAAGTGACCCAAAAAAAGAAGAGACGTCCTAAACGATCAATATTGTGCTTCCATATAAATCTTTGTAGCAAAACGCACACCAAACTGGACACAACCTTTAGGGACAAGAGGCCCTGGGAGCTGGGAAGGATAACGTAAATCCAAGGCAAAGGCCAGAAAAATAGGGGGAGGAGGAGCTGGCGGAATAGGTGGCGTAGTGGGTGGAGAGCGTACGTACAGCAGGGGATGCAAACCAGGGCGGAAAAAGAACTTTAGCCATCACAGATCTTTGAAGAGTTATATCTTTTATTAAAGAAAACAAAAAATATACAGGAAACTGGCCCAAAATTTCTATACTTTATTAGGGTGATCAGAATATCTAAGAAAAGCAAAGCCTTTCTCATCTTTGGACTTAATTTATAGGGGTTGCTTCACGAAGATTCAAGTGGTTATTGGAATCTGATATGAGCTACAAATTCGTCGTTCTTCAACAAAATCAATATTTTCGAATTTGTCTATATTTCATAGCCTCATATCTTATGATTTTCTGGGTGTTAAGTTCAATCTCGTCTGGTATTTTGCCTCAAATAAGCCGTTTTCCTCAGCCCTGGGTGGCAAATCCAAAACCCATTAAATTTCAATGACCTTAGATAGATCATCAGTGACCCTTAGGTGTTTTGGTCTCAGCCCAAAGGGCTTGTTGGCTTTAGAAGGGCGGTTAATTTCAGTAAATATGTCAATAGCTGTAAAAGTTGGTGCCATCCTTCTTTTTTACAATCAGAACAGACGAAGAATACGGACTCTTTAATGGTTAAAGCATTCCTTGTTCAAGTAACTTTTCAATCTTTTTGATTACTACTTCCTCAGCTGCCCTTGACCAGCTGATTGGACAAGAGCTTATGAGGGATGATCCCAGTGTCCACTAAATGGATCACTCCCCGCATGCACCCTAAATCATGATCATTGACAGCAAAGATCACCTTGTATTTTTATAATAAAGCATCCGCCTAATCTTTTCTGGTCTTCCAATAACCCTATTAAATTTTCACATGGTACAACTACCATTACGCCAATCTACAGTTTGATGTGCAGAACAATTTCATTCAAAAACCTAACTCATGAACCTGGAAGACCCCCTCAATGAGGACCAAATGTAAATATACCACTATTTGGTGATGGCAGATTTGCATTAGTATGTTCTGTAATTCGCTCCAAGGCCTTGATCTCCCCATGCCCTGGGAGTATCATGCCTGGACCTTGTGGGTCTCAAGCCACAATTGCTGGTAGGGCACAATGACCTTCCCATAAAGCCCAGAAGGCACTTCCACCTCTAACTTGGTGTTTATTATTACTTGGTGTCCGGAGGGGATAGATATAGGGCCAGCAGCTCTAAGAGGTAGCCCTTGATCTTCATATATTTGATGGAAAAAGGCCCAGGTCTTGTTCTTTAGTCGATGGTAATGCACCGGAATCACCCCATCACCATATGCAAAGTTTATATGCCCCAATTGCACTGGATCCTTTAGCATTCTGCTTGAGGTGAAGTAGATGGGGATCAAATTCCTCAGAATTGCGAAAGTATTCGCCATCATATCAACATCAGCCCCAAAAGTGGCACATAAAAGAAGTTATGATTAACAGTTCATATTTATTATTTTGGTAGCACTATTGCTAGAGCTACAATGAAGATTGACCCAAACCGCAAGGGTAGCGTGCTGTCTGCTCCTTCATAGACTGTGCTTTCTGCACCCGCAGTTCCATAAACCCTATGACGTTCCACATCAGGATTTAGTGCCAACTTCACCACCAACTTTGTGGACACTGTGTTAACTAGAGAGCCTGTACTATTCATAGCACGGACTTGAGTTTTTGCTTCAAAAATGTCACATTATGTACACTCAGATAGGGTGAATTCTGTTTGTTTACAAAGTGGACATTTAATGGGTATTTCTCTTCAGAAACTCATACTACATTCCCCAACTTTATGGTACTCTTTCACAATAGCTTTTATAGGGAGTTCAGAGTTTACTCCTTTTAAGAGAGGCGCGCATCAGTGAACGGATTTAGTTCATCTGTAGAAAGCTTTTCAAACATTTGATAGGCATAAAGCTTCATTTGCTCTTGGGTTCTTTCTTCCTCCATGTCCTTGAATTGCGCTCATGTCAGTACATTCACCCCTCCAACCAGCTACTGATATAGGAATGCATCGTCGTATTGAGAAATTTCTGCTGAATGTTTGAAATAGGTGCTGGTGAGACCTTTTGGGTCGAGATATTGGAGGTAGAGAGTCCCGTCTCTACTCCACTATGACTTTTCCCTGATTGTACTGATCCTGCAATAGGTAATGGACCTGACTATTGGGACAACCTCTTTCCAGGTGTCCAGAGCAACCGCATAAAAAACAATTGACCCCATATGACCTGCATATTTGATTGTTGTAAGATGGGCCACACAAAAAGTTGGACTGGGGTTGAGGGTAAAAATTCCTCACCTGATAGTTGAACTGCTGATGGCAACTTGGTTGGGAGTGAGGAGTGTGGTAATAATAAGCCAGGGGGTTACAAAATGGATGCTGAACAGGGCGGGATAATTCCCCCTGAATTAGAAATTCCAGCAGCAAAGGTGGTAGGTTTCTGCTCTATATTGGGCAGAGGAAAAAAAGTATAGTTGGCGTACAATTTGAACAATTTTAAGCAAATGTACGTCATCCTCTAAATATGGAGCCAGGACATTGTAAAGCTCCTAGCAAGGCTTCCCTGCGGAAGTTATTGCAATGCACACATCAGCTTCAGCTAAAACCTCTGCCCCAATTAACACATGGGCTTTTTGCCATAAATTGATCAGCAAATGCAGTGAGGGTCTCATTATGCTGAAACCTGATGGTTAAGAACTTGGTCTTCTGCTGCGCCATCTTTGCAGTTCAGCAAAACAACCACAGCACAGTTTCCTTCACTTCTTGATAGGTAACGGAACTGTTTGGAAGATAGCAAGTAACTTGGTTGGCTTCCAACAACTAAGGTGGATATAAATAATTTTGCTTTACGCTGATCTGAAAGCTCCTTCTACTTTAAGCTCAAATCGCTTAAGAATCCATGGATGTTCCCATTGAGATCAATTGGAGGCAGCTTATCAATACAAACCTCCTGCAGAAGCTCCTCCTTCCACTGGGGCAAGGCGCCCAAGAAAAACTTAGTTTTATGTATTTAACTTGTGCATTGGGGCGGGAAGATCCCTTGTCAAAGCAAGCCTGATGTAACATGGCTGGAAAGTGAAAATTTTATTTTTTATGTGATTGATCTATGGCCCTTTGTAGTGAACACCAATGTTATAAATTTTGGTATCTTGGAGATACACTGAAGGGAGTTTGCGCATGGTTCCGCCCACTGAGCAATAGGACTGACAATATGATGATTGTTGTCCTCAAAAAAAGTAATAAATTTTTAATAAAATGGAACACTTGCTTTAACGAAACTCTTTTATTTAATATAATAAACACAGTGGATCCTCAATGTTACACTTGCTCTAAACTATTAGCAACCTTCTTCTTCAATCGTCCTGACTCACTGATATCTCAGCAACTTAGGTCAATACTGACCATTCTGCTTAATAATTCATTCCACCACATCTCATTGGTTATGGTAGAGTTCATCATTAATTTTAATTTGACTAAGGCAAGCCAACCAGGGAATGGATAATACCAAAACTAATACTCCTAGACTAAACTGACCAAAAATTAAAATATCAACTGACCGCCCTCTTCAGGCAGCAAAACACAAAAAGAAATAATAAAATAACCTACCAGGTGGCACAGCGGTGAGCCACTTATCCCATCATGGTGGAGGGGGGATTGGGCGGGTCGTCATCATAATCATGTTCAGCATTAAAGAGGCGGATCAATGCTGAGAGCAGGGGGTTGGGCATCCATGGGATGAGGGTCGAGGTGAAGTATATAGTCATTTTGATCAACAATTTAGGCCTGGATTAAGGCCTTTATGAGTTTGGCAACGTAGTTTTTAGCCTGTATATGGGCGTCGAGAGGTTGTTCCATTTTTGCAGTATTGGCTCTTGTGGTGTGTGTTGATGTGGAAACTTCTGCCAATTCTGCGACATACTTGACAAAGGTGGTGGCAGTTTCATATTTTTGTTGGATTTCCTCTTTTGCAGTAGGAGGAAAATTAAAGGGAATGATGGGTGGTACAGCCCTTTTTTAAATTCTGCAACGGAATTTTCCACACATTTTATGAGTAAGAATTGATTTGGGATTGGCCGCCGCAGCCGTGGCAAGCTGGTGGTCATTTTGGAAAAAGGCTTTGGGTTTTTGGACATATTGGTTGGTCGTTGCTGAGGCATCAAAGTCTATATTCAGATAGGGTGTTAAAGCAAATGGGTAACTCGGTGGTGGGACAATAACACCATATTCAGTCATTACATCCAATAATTTCCATGTATTTTGGTTGAATTGGGATGATAGAATGGTAGGTTATTTTGGTTGGGTAGGGTTTGGGGCGGATATTTTCTGGATTGAACATGGGTCCAAACCTACTCCTAATTGGTTGTCATGGGTGCAAATTGACCTGATTGGGCATACATTAAAAGATTTTGCATCAGATCCAATGAGCGCACGGCCTGTAGGGGTGGGAGCAGCCAAACTCCACTTTAAAACTGTTGGTGTGGCATCATGGGTGAAGTTTGCCGTGTTTGCCAGGTTTTGATTGTATCAACAAGCTTTTTTGGTAAAAGAAATTCATGGCAGAGGGTGCAAACTGTGCAGCCATTGCCAGTGTGGGTCCAAAAGAAATGGTCAGTGCGGATGGGATGTAGGCATGCGGTGGGATGTGATGGGCCATGTTCAGCTGGTGGGGGGTAATGGTGGCCATTTACCAAGGTGCTGCAAGGCGTTCAGCACCACTTGGGACAATAAATTGAAGGATAGGGTCTTCACCATATGTGGACAGCCCTGACATCAAAATTCTCATAAAGTGTTCTAGGAGGAAGTTGTGAGGGGAGGTTTTTAAAGGTTACCAAAATTGTGGTGTCCTCTAGGAGGCGTGTTTGGGTGGTGGTAATGGGGGTTTTTATAAATTAGTGGCGTAGCTGCTGCTGCAGCTGCGTCCTCTTTGGTGGGGAATCCAATATCAAAATAACCTTGTAAGGGCGGAAGTCAATAAAACCTGTTGGCGCAAAGGTGTTCATTGCCAGCTCAATTATCGCTTTGTTGGTGTATGGGAAGAGGCATCTATACTCGATGCAGAGTCAAAAGTGCATATTGGGTTGGAGGTAGGGCTAGGGGGTGGAAAAAGGCTGGGTGGGCTTGTGCGAGGTGGAGTGCTAAGTCCCTTGGAGGGACATAACAGCTAGATGTATTTGGAGGACTGGATGAGCCATTCCACACACGATTGCCTACTGGGCGGTAAATGCTAGTGGGTGGAGCACCGCTGCCCCATACTGGGGCAGCAGGTGGTGGATCCAAGGACATAAATTTGGAGATTGGTGTGGTGAGGCGGTGGTGGAAAATCAACTTGTCTTTTCTGAAATTCGCTAAAAATTGATGCCAAGTGGAAAGAAAAGTAGGGGGCAGATTTCAATATATAAATTCATGATCACCTTATTTTGAGGTGATCCAATCAAAATCTGTCATACATTAATATTTCATTATTTGTTATTTGTCAACATTACATTATCACCTAATTCAGAGGCGCTCTAATATTATCATCCACCCAATACACCTCATAATAAGGCACTCAATAAATCATGCTCATACTCAAGCTTGGTAATATAACCATTCTTCCATAATGACTTTGGGTTTATTGTCCAGTCATATAAGGATCGTGCCAATAGTGCTTGCCAACACTATGCTCCTGTCTAAAAATGGTTTTCTTTAAGCCATCGCTCCCCCTCCTTCTTTGCTTCTTTATATGCCCCCCTACAAGGGTGCTTAAGCTAGGTCTCCCTCCCCCTGTGCAACTGGAGGTCCTCTTTGGCCCATGCCAAAGTGGTGGTATGGTCTCTCTCAACTATATGGCCCATACATCCAGGATCCTGGGCACATGGATTGATTCATTGACAAACCTTACACTCCCAGCCCAGCACTGGTTGGTTTTGGCATGCTCCAACTTTGTTTGCGCCCTTGACCTCCACAAACCCACCCATCCTAGTTCACTTATTACCTATATGTCCTCTAGCCCATCTGCCACAGGCCCACATGGGACACCTGCCAAATTAATGGATTCTCCTTAATATGCGTTGCTAAGAATGGAGGATCAGTGTCAACGGTCATACTTCACAGAGGGTTCGCCCTACTCTTCATTATAAACAGGAAGTCCATGGGCTGCTGTTCTGAACAATTTGGTATCCAGTTGTCCCCCTAACATTGCCATGTGGACTATCTTGACATGTTGGATATCCCTTACTCCTTGGAAACCCAGAAGAATATCTGGAGGTACATCAAACATCTTCTTTTATAGCCACAGGTTTGTTCCCATGTGTGGCGCTGTCTGAAGCGGGTTTATTTCTTCACTGAGCTGTCTAACGCTTCTCATTCTTTGTGTGTTTGTGACCAACATGTAAATTTGGTCCACCGCTTGGAAGATTGTTCACATTCACAAGCTATCTGGCGTGAGGTTCAGCGTCTCTTTTGTCAAGAGCAAACACAGGCTTTTGGTCTGTCTTAAGCACCTTCGCCTTTTCCTTGACTTTCCCCATTCACCCTTCACTCTGCGCCTTAGTTGTGGCAATAGCTATTTGAACAATAAACACGGTTATCCTTGACGCCATTTCTGGCTCCAAACCACCATCCAAAAAGATGTGCATCGCTTCCATTCACCCCTTTATAAACACTTAAAATTCTGTTTGTTTGGACATGTGCCATCCCTCCAATGACAGTTGATTTCATACAAGTTCCCTGAATGATTGCTCACCTCAGACCCTTTCCTTCATACATGCTCAATAGTGGCACAAGCCTCTCCTCAGGGTACCACTCTTTCTTCCATTTATTTTCCGCTGGCAACAGGAGGTAGATTTAGCTCCTCTGAGGTGCCTCTCGTGTATCTTAGTGCTCAGTTGCTGTTACTTTTTGGGAGTTTTATCCCATGGTCATCCTTCCCCAAATAGATCTATATATAGATGGTAATATTCAAATCAAGTAAAGTCAGAAGGGTCTAGGATCCAAAAAACTGCTTGCTCAAATTAAAGAGTGCTCAAGAATTCATTCAAGGGTGCAAAGGCAATGATTGTCAATTTCAAAGAATAGTGTATTATTGAAACTGGCCTGCCATTAGAAATTCTTGAACATACGTATGGGAAAAGTCTTAGCACCATGGGAAAAAGCCAGAACTGAACCTTACGTTGCACATGGTATTTTAATTCCTGACCATGGTAAAATTCACGTGCTGATTGCCAATTTATTTGATAGTTAATACAGATGGAAAAAAATAAGTGATAGAATATGCCCACTTGATTCTAATGGAGGAGCTTATATCATTCCATGACTTTGGCCAGCTAAATGAGGTGAGATTATTAGGTGAACCAAAATCTAAGGCAATCTTTGGTATATGAAAATTGAGAATAACTTACCAGTGCCTCGAAAGAACAGAAGAATACAGTTCATAGATTATCTGTGAAATACTCTCAGTGTTTGCACAAGATAAATATGACCTGGATGTTCAAAATGAATAGTCCATAAAATCAAAGTTGGAGATCAAGTGCTAATTTAAATGAGACTCATCAGAACTTTTGCAATAAAGTGAGGCCGTGGTAGTTATGAATTTTGCAAAGTACTTAAACATGGTTTATTAACCCCACTTTTTAGTCTTTTGGAAAGTCCAACATTAACTGTTAAGCAGAAATATGGATCTAACTGAGCAGTTTACTATTACAGACATCTGAATATAATAATGAAGAGGGACTCCAACTATTTCCATTATAAGACGATGCTCTGGATCACCTAGGAGGGGCTCAATCCTTTATAACCATGGATCTTAATTCAAGATATTGGCAATTTGATCTACCTAAGGTGGAGCAAAAAAGTGAAAATACCATCCAATGACTATATCAACCAACACAAATGCCACAAGTCTTTTCAACATACTGGCTACACTTCAACAGACAATGGATGCCATGTTAGGTGACCTTTAATTTTTTGCATCTTCAATTACCTAGATGATCTCAACGTCTTCAGTCGCATCTTTTCATATCACATTGAGCACTTGAAAGAAGTTTTTAAGAGATTGTTAGCATCCAATCTCATGATCAAGCATCTAAAATGTCACTTTTTAAGAAAAATAGATAAATCAAGCTTTTTTAGACGCCTGTGGATTACAGCCTCAAAAACCTAAAATTGAGGCAATGTGGGCCATGTCAAGACCAAATAATGTATAAGATATTCAAGTGTCTTTAATGATGAATGCGTACTAATAAACTCATTAAGAACTTTGCTTCATCATTGATCAATTCCTCCAACTACTAAAGGATTCAAGTGAACGCTTTGAGTGGAATGAAAAGTATAAAACTCATTGTTTGCATTCAGAAAGTATTTATGACTGAACCAATATTGCAGTATTAAAATTAATATCACCCATTCATTATATATTTAGATGCATCTTTAATTGCAATCAGTGCCATATTAAGTCAGGTGAATAAAATTGGTGACGAACATCATGTAGAATATATGAGTCAAACACTGAGCAAACATGTGAAAAATTACATTGTGACAGAGCATAAATGTCTTATGGTGATATACGCCTGTAAAAAATTTAGAGTATATATCCATGTGGTACATGTTAAGGTGGAAACAGACCACTCTTCAATCAGATGGCTGCACAACTTAAAAGAGGCTTAAGGTATTAGTTCAATGGTCTTTAAAATTGTAAGTTTACAATTTTGAGATTTTAAATCGCGTTGGTACTGCACATAAAAATGAAGATATACAACCATGGTTGCTTAAATCTTTGGGTCTACAGAGTGAAGAAGATGATCTAGATGAGAATATGATTACTGGAATATCTAAGACAAACACTAGAAACTCACCAAACAAAAAATAAGGGGATGAAAAACTCAAAGTTTGTCAAAAAATAACTGTTAAAACTTGTCAGAGAAAATTTTTAGTGTTTTTAAACCTTATGGATATACCAAGATTATTAACAAAGTTCTAAAACTAAACTAACATGACACCTACAAAAACTTTATTACATGTTTGTCAAAAATATTAATAGGAATATTAACTTCTACATTAGGAATCTTTCTTAATATGCAATGTGTCATGCACATAAGCCCTATAAAAAAGCAACTACTTTCTGACTAGTAAAGCCTGAGTTTGTGAGGCACACGATATCTATTTGATACAATAGGGTCATTGACCATGAGTACAGAACAAAGCTAATAAACTATTGAGAGTATTGATCACCCAACTCATTGGGTAGAGATGCGTGCTCTAGCCAAAGTAAGTGCCAGAAGCACTTCCAAATTCAGAATGGAGTAGCTAATACATCAGATTGGATTCCCCAAGTTACCTGATAAATAATTGAAGCAACTTCACTATGCATATAATACCAAAATAAATGAGTTAATAAAGATCTAAAGAGTCTGATGACACCTTATCATCCATAATCAAATGGTGTCAGGATCTGAGATAAATGAGTTAAAAAACCCTGCTACCAACTGACCTTCAGTAGAATGACTTTTAAACCAGAATGAACATAACCTTTTTCTGAAGGCTTCAAAACTAGAAATTGATCAGGAAGCTTCATGCGCGCAAGAATTGATGGAAAGAACTTCAGGAATCCCACCCCACTTCTTGAATTGCAAGAGGCGCGGCCCCTACCATTGCAGCCATGAGGAAAACACAGAACAATGAGGATGCCAACCAGTTGGTCAAACTGGAAGCCATTGAAAGATCTTGATTGCATGGGGCTGCAAAGGTTCTTCAAGCACCATGTCCCTACACACCCTATTATTATTAACTCTTTCTAACTCAATAAAGAATTCTACGTTCTCCCTATTTTTTTCGTTTTTTGACCTCTCCACTAATTTACAGATTCAAGCCCATTTTCAAACTTTGGCGTCAGTCAAGAGAACTGTTATGATGTGAAAAGTGGTGCTCGCTACAGTGGGCTCAGAGATGTCCAAGTGAAAACGTCTATCACAAACAATGAAGAATATCAAGTTCTAAGAAAAATAATCTGCTGATCAGTTGATAAGCGTCGCTTAAGGATTAGTATATTGTAATATGAAGTACCACCCATGCAGCTTGGAAGCTTAGAATTTCAGGAAGCGTTCTGGTTCACACTAACTTCCATTGATGGTGATCAGAACTAACTTCAGTACAAGAACCTTACGAATTTATCCAACAGTTACTAATTGGTTTCTATTCTTTGTGAGGTCACTCAAGTTGCTCCCCGCTTCTTCAGAGCCTTCTGCTATATGGAATCTATATAGCTTGTCCCAACTACCATCGGGAGAACTGACCTTGGGGGCCAGTTGCTAATATGAAATTTTGCCTATCCTTACATTCATCACCTCCTACAGTTATTCAGGTTACATTATCATGAAGTCTCCCAACAACTATGGCTTAACTAAACTTTACATTCTCATGTTGTCAACTTTTATATCTCGGCCTCCTCCTTTGTCTAAGGAATTTGAGAAGCCATTGTTGATAATTGACGTTTAATCAATGAAGCCCAAAACAGATTGTGGTGTTGTATAGTAAGATTTCAGTCTACCTTAAAGACCAGATTCATTGAAATGTACAACTCCTTGAGGCTGTTTGCTTCCAACGCCTTAACCAAATCAAAACCCTGGTATGGACCCTCCAGCAACAATATCAGGAGCTGGCCTTTTGTGACTTTGAACCCAAGAGTGAAGGACCTGAAGGGCCTAGGGGGCACGAAGGTCCCAAAGGATGTGAAAACTAAAGGACATGAAGTTCCCTGTGGGCCTTGAGGGCCCTCTGGCCCCACAGTGACTACTCCTGGCAATCCCAATGACCCTTGGAGAAAGGAAGTTTTGACAGCCCTAGCCTCCTTATTAGACCAAATTTGCAATGTGGTCTAATGATGTAAATTCTGAGTGGATGGAGTCCCCCTTGACCCTAGGGTCTCGATTAAGCCTTTTTAGATGAAACTGGGTAATCTTAGCACCTTCACCAAGCTTACTGATGGTCACATTTTCCAGCTAGAACAAACCTACCAAGGGTCCAAAACCACTCTAACAACTTTGAGAGCCAGATTATTCTTCAGCGCAATTACATCCAAGCATTAAAAGAGAATGTTGCTAATAAGGCATCTTTTTCTCTCTCAACTGCAGCTAGGATGATATTCAAGAGGACCTCGAAGGCTTAGGAATAGTGTTAGATCAGCAGGGTTCCCATGACTATGTGGAGACTATGATTTCCGACCCTTCACCAATTTCTGGTGCTAATATCCTCCCTACTCCTCTTGTAACTAATTTTAAACATAGTTCTAAGAAAGAGTTTACCCCTGGTTAAGAGAGTATTCCCTCATTATTGTATGCATATGAGTGTTCCATGGAAGAGGCCACTGACTGGAAAAAGTGAATCACGTACATTATGCCTTAAAAGCAGCGCTTGGTAGATTATGACTCCCCATCTAAAAGAATGTCACACCTGGGAACAGATCCATATCGCTTATTCCAGAAATTAGGATGCAACCAGACTCTGGCCAAGAAAAAACAAGCGTTCATGAGTATCCGCCTAAACAAAGGGGAGATAAATGTGAGGTTCACCAACCACATCTATTACCAAGCGCAGCCCATAGTGACCACAAATTGCATTACCTTGGATGACGCCATAACCGCTGTCATTTCTGCATTGAGGTCTTATACTGAGGTTTAAATGCATATGATCGGCCAGAAGAATGGATTTACTTGCATCTGGGAAATCAAAAAAGCACTCAAAAAGATCTTTGCGTCTACATTACACCTTAAGACAAACGACTTTGTCTCCTCTGATTATCCTTAGGTCCATGTTGTCAAAAACCAGAAGAATCCTTGACCCCAATGCACTTATTATGATAGCTTTCAATACAGCGCCAAGATATGCTGGAATAACTAGCCTCAGAAACAGGAAAGGGGCCATCAGCATGCAGGATGAGGCGCTCCATGCTGACATCCCTACTACGACTAAAGTATCATCCATGACCTCTAACAAACTTGGAGCTATTGTACCTGAAGAAGAAGTTTGGTACTTGATGATAGTAAAGAAATTTGATACTTATAAAACTTTTTCCAATTACTCTCCCGTGATTCTCATGCTACCTCCGCAGTTTAGAAGTCTGGTTACTTATGTCGCTGTTCAAGTCCACATAATTCTAACTTCTCGCCATCATCAACAGTGGTTCAACCCATGAATGTTATTTTATCAAAGTTAATAAATTGTATCAAGTTCGCTCCAGAATTGCTGCATTATATGGAGTATGGCATGGCTAGACCGCAGTGTACCCAATTTATAGGGACCTATACAAATCCCTACCTATCTGATGTGGGAAGCTTTCTGTAAATACTCCCCACCATTTCGTTGGATAACCTGAGCTATGAACTATTTCTCATAGCTTACTTTCTCTAAAACTTCTTCGTGGTAGTACATTATGATGAAGGGTTCCTATCCCTACTTGGACTTCAGTCTCACTAATCTTCAAAACTTCATGTGAATACAAAGCGGAGGTTAAGGCTCAGACTTGCCTATTAGAGGATGAGAGTCGAATTGATTGATTAAAGTAACATGTTAGGGGCTCTCAGGTCCAGTATCCCCCGCCTTCCATTGATGGCTACAAAGGCATGCAAATCCATATACCTAGGACAATCACTATACTTCCGAAGTCCTAAGTTGTTGTAGATACCTGGGTCCATGTTAAAATCCCCTCTGTATACCTGCTGGAGATCTGAGGTTTAGATAACTCATCCGCCAAAGAGGCCCTAACCTGTCTGAGGATTCTAGATTCCACCTATTCCAGATCCATATCTGTGTTGTTGGATAACCTTACTGACAAACCTAAGGTAGGGGCCCAATATATTTTCACCGTGTATTTTAGCCTTCTACCAGTAGAGTCTGTCAATGATATCTTCAGTTTTGGAAGTCTGAGGGATTTTGGTTTGGAGACACCCACATCAGTGGCTCTAGTCATAACCTTTATTGGAAAGGAGCTCACTGAGGAACATTAGCGCTAGGTTCAGGAATTATTGGAGGAGTACTCAGACCTTTTTTCAGGCTTGACTTACGACCTCAGAAAAATGAGTGGGGTTCTACATCATGTGGAAACTGGGGACGCTCCCCCTTTTGATCCTGACCTTACTGAAAAGTAAGATTGATTAAGACCAGGTGGTGATAGAAATTAAAAACCTACAAAGCCAGACTATTGGTGCAGTCACGCAGTTCTTGGGCCTCACCCTCCTATTGGTTCAAAAGAAGGATGGCAGTCATTAGGTGGTGGTGGACTATCACTGGCTCAACTCCATCACCAAAAATGACAGTTATTCTTTGCCCCAAATTGAGGACTTTCTGCCTGCTTGCTGAATCAAGATACTTTTCCACATTGGATCTTGCCAGCGGATATTGGCAAGTGGAGCCCGTCCCCAAATACTGAAGCCAAGTGTGCGCTCATAGCCAATATAGGCTATTAAAACCCACGATAATGCCCCAGGGCCTTTTTAACGCGCCAGCCACCTTCCAACGCACCATGGACGGGATCCTCAGGGTCTTGAAGTTATCATGTGTTTTTTAACCTTGACAATAACACTGTCTTCTCGTGAACATTCAATGGTCATTTGGAGCGCCACCAGGAGATCTTTAATTGTCTTAGGAAGGGTTTAATAAGTCTTAAATCTTTAAAGTGCTTCTTTTCTATTCTAAAATGGTGTTCCTCGGACATAATGTGTTAAAAGATGGAATCCAGCTCATACAAGACAAAGTTGAGCCATTGAAGAAGTTGTGACTCTATAAGTTGAGGGGTATTCAGGTATTACTTGGAATGGTGGAACATATCGTCATTCTATCTCACTTTTATGACCTGTTTGAGTACTTATTTTACCTCCTTCAGAAAAATGTGCCTTTTGAGTAACAGCTGGAATAAGAACAGGCTTTTAATGAATTGAGAACTTCTCTTTGCACTAGACCCATTTTAATCTATCTGCGTATAATCAGCCTTTCTTGTTAATCACAGATGCATAAGGTGTTGCCGTTGAGGCCATCCTAGCCCATCACGATGAGAACCAGGCTAATCACCAAGTAACTTATTTTGGTAATTCTTTGAGCAAGGCCAAACGGAACTTTAGCATTACTAAACAAGAATGCCTGGCTGTATTGTTAGCAATCAAGCATTTTTGGCCCTATCTTTATGGTACCCACTTTACCACCATCACTGATCATTCTCGCTTCAGTGGCTGCAGCAGATAAAGGACCCAGATGTTCATTTATCCATATGGGCCGTAAGAATGCAGAACTACTATATAATTATTGTCCACTGAGCAGGCGCAATTCACTAAAATGGTGATGGTCTCAATAGAATGCTATAGCTGAATGCCTTAACTACTGAGGGAAGACTGACTGTATGATCTAATTGCCCAACCAGAACGCTGGGAGTTGGAGACCCTCAAGATCTAATCTAAGCTCCATAAGTTGACCTGAGATACTTAGATCAAGGACGGGCTGCTATATAAAAGGGTCAAATAAGAAATGGCTCCCCTATATCTTCCTTCTTCTCAAACTGTCGTTATCTTAGAGGGGCATGCAACTGTAGGACATGGTGTAGTAAAGAAAACTCATGAGTGGCTAAAAAATGATGTTACTGGGACCAAATGGTAGAAACCGTCCAAGAAGTTCTGGAAGCTTGCATAACTTGCAGATCCCAATATTGCCAGTCCTCAATATCAGCACTTGGTCATTTACCAATGGGACATTTCAGTGCTGTTAGCATTGATGTAGTAACCAACTTCCCACCAGGACGCACGGCCTATATATCCTCTATCTATTGACCATTTGACCAAATGGGTCAAAGCGATTTTGGTCCCACTGCCACTGTGAAAGCCGCTGTTCTCTTTCTTATTTAATCCATTTTCACCCAGCATGGATGCACACAAACTTTAATTTCAAACAATAGGTGAAAAAATTTATAAGGTTCTTGATTATACTCAGCTGATAACCCCTAAATTAATAAGCTGCACAGGTTTGTTGTGCAATTATCCGCGTTGTCTAATAGTAATATGTATTTTGATATAGTATGGAGACTAAAAACTGTAGTTAAATAAAGTACTAGTATTGGGTCCAACGCTAGACCAGTGTTTCCTCTCAAAATACTTAGGATGTCTTCAATAGTGACGTTCCAACATACTGCCTAACATAATCCACGCTCAGATCCTTGTTTATGGTTTCTCTCTGATGACACACAGTTGGCAGTAATTTTCAATTCAGTTCAGCTTCTCTCCTCTGGATCCACGCTCAGATCCTTACTCTTTATCTGAAAAATTCTCTCAATTAAAGCAAACAGCAATAATTTCTTTAAAAAGAACAGAACTTTAAATGGATTCTGGTATGATACCTATTACTTGTAAAAGTGTAAAGTACTTCAAAGTATTTTAATTTTAGTATATTTATTAAGTGAATTCTTAGGGGAATTTATTGTGGGAATTTGACGCCCAACCCTCAGTTGGTACCTCATCAATGAAACTGCGGCCGTTGCCATTAAATTACCCATCATTGTCTCACCAGTGATGGTCTTCCCCATCCTGGCTAGGATTCCATTGTTGAACATCCTTAAGACCTAAAAAAAGAGTCAAAAACATGTCCCTAACGTTTTCCTCTTGATCCCAGAAAACCAAAAGTATCTGGAAAGCGACCTGCTTAGGTAATGGGACTTGTTACCCATTAATTTAGGTTGCAAATCAAACGATCAATTTGCTAGTTGAAGGTGCATCACTCGGCTCACAACTTGATCCTTAAATTCCCAGTAGGTTGAAGATGAAACCCAACTGATCCCAATCAGTACACCTGATATTTAATCATTGATCAACTATCAGATGCCCCTATTTTGTAAGAAACTCTTCCTGAAAAGATCTTAAGCATTCATCCAGATTGATCCGTGATGGATCTGACCCAGACGACTAACCTAAAATCCCCTGAACATTATTACCCTAAAATCAGGGTCAACCAATATCCAATTCATTTCTTTATAGGGAATTATCCACTAGTGATCCTGGTAATCTAGTCAGCTGGGAATATGGGCAAAAATCTCAACTCACCCCCCTCTTGCCTAGATTTCCAGTGATAAAAAGATTGGGGCAGGAGAACACCATTTTGAACACTTAGTTGAGTACTTCATTTGTTCAAGTGGAGTATGATCAATCAGTACTCAACACTTCTCAAGACAACTCTCAGCATGAAGCTCTCAGCCTCTTCCTCCTTGTTACCGCCTACTCATAGCGAAGTTCCCATGACCTTCTGTTATGCCAGGCTGATCAATTTACTCATGATGATAATAATCCCGGGTTCCAGTTTTCCCCTACCAAGGCAGATAACCCAGTGTCATATTCAGAATTCTTGGTCCGGCGTCCTCAATTTTCTGATTTTCTCCTCATCTTTGAAAGGAGACTCTAGCCATTGATGTTTGTTTCATGGCACAATTAAGAATGCTCAATTTATATTTGGCTTTTTTAATAACCTCTTGGCTCATATCGTTCTTAATCCTTCTCTGGAGAGCTTATCCCATTAACTTTGAGATTAATTTCTCCAAAATTTAGAGCTTAATTTAATTCATAGTGCATAATGTCAACTATCATATAAGTCAAACATCCCCCTCTCGTCCAGCTCATATGTCAAATTCAGAGTCTTGATACCAACAACTTCTTAATAGCATGTCTGATAAAGTCCTTTGGCTCTTCCAGCTAATGAGTCAGTCTGCGCGCAAGAACCTCTTTCATGGTCCTTTCAGGGCTCAAACTCCCAGTCAAGTACCTGTGGCCAGTCCTTCCGTGTAATTACTGGAAACAGTAACCAACCCCAACAAAACCAGGTTAGCAATTGTATCAAACAACTTGCAACCTTTTCTTCCTCTATCTTCAATTTCTGAATTATATTTCGAAACTCTCCTGGTTTTGGCTCCATTTGAAGATTCTCCTATCATCATCTTCAAACCTCCTGAAGTGATGCCCTCTGCTTATGATTGTTTGTTCCTCTCCAGATCAGACTTGCTTCTGGAGTTCCTCTTCTGACTTGGTCAGTATTACAAGCCAGCTGTTTGGCTACCAAACTAGACATTAGAAACAGCATACATTTTGAACTCCTCTATTCAGAATTGCAAGCCCATGTAACTGAGATTTGTCCATAGCTCTGAACTCTTCTAATCTTGAAAAATCTTATATTGAGATGTTGCAGTCTATGCTCTTCGCTTTGCTGGCCAAGTTCCTTGAAGTTGGGGCATGAAGCTCTTTTCTCTCCTGGCTTTCATCTCTCATCCTGCTTCAACTTCTGAGAAGCAAGTAGTCATAATCTTCAGAATGGCATTTTCTCCATACATGACTATCTCATTTCTAGAGCAGCCCATCAGTATCTTCCACTTATGGCTTTAATAGGGGGCATGATTTGGCAACCCTAGCCTAGTATCCCTTGCACATTGACAGCCCATATATCCAGTGTTCTTGACAAAGCCCATCGGCAAGTGCTCAAGACCAATCTTCTGGCTCTAGTGCCATATCAGGATTACTTAGGGCTATTTGCCGATTGCCTCTTCTTGTTCTGTTGCTTCCCTCCCCGCTCCAGGGTATCACGTTTAGCATGTTCTGACATTTACATGTCTCTTCCCCTAGTCACTTTCTTGCAGATATCAGCATCCTCTTAACAAACTTGGTTTTGAGTTGGTCTGGCCATCACTAGCATCTAATCTCACATAGATTTTGACAAGTTGTTTACTCCTACTGCAATCCATCCTCCCTTCCCCAAGAGGTGACATAGGTGAAATAATCCCCAATTCAAGAAAAGGTAACCAATAAAAAATAATAAAAATATAATTTTATCCTATGAAATTCTTGTATTATATTTTTACCTTATTTTATCAATCTTTTATTTTTTTCTTCTTTTTTCTATAGACTTTACCTTTTTTCAGTTCAGCGGTCCATCTTTTTTATTTATACCCCCAAACTGGTTCTGAGATATGCTTAGACCTACCAGTTTTCTATAGTTCAGAGGTTTTACTTTTTGTTATGCTTAATCATCAAGTGTGGTTAAGCGGTCCTTTTTGGGATTTTCAAATCATTAGAAAATAACTAACTTAATGGTTCAATGGTCCTTTCTGAACACTTTTTTCATTATTATTTTTTCATTGATCTATTTCTTTGAATACTTAGCATGGACTCAATTTATTTTCCCTCCATCCAAGAGATTCTTGATAAAGTATTCATCTATCGCCATCTTAGCAATAACCTCAAATGGACCTGACCACAATGCATCCAACTTGTTTCTTCTCCCAAAACCATGTTTCACAATAGGCAACTCTTTCACCTATTTGGTATGCTGATAGAGCAGTTTGTTTTTGTCATCCATCTTTATCACTTGAATCCTTTTCTTCAAAGTCATATAAAATGCTTGCAATTGCATTTTCTAGAGTTGATTATAAATCCCAGGTATTTTAACTCTTTCTTGAAAAAGTGTCACTTACTCAGCTTGATCTTCAGGATGACCATGGATAGTTGCTTGAAAACTTCCTTCAAGTGGTATAAATGGTCAGTAAACGTCCTACTGAAAATTTTATCATCCAAGTACACCAGGACGCATGACAACTTCAAGTCATATAGTATGGCGTCCATGGCCTGTGGAACGTCGCAGGTGCATTGCACAGACCCTGGGGCATCCTCATCGGTTGATAATTTCCTGCGTGGTAATAATTGTGCGTTTCTCTTGGTCTTCTCTTGGAAAAATTGATTTGCCAATATCCTGATATCAGATCCATTACAGAGAAATACTTTACTTCTCCTAATTGATCTAATGCATCATTTATTCTTATTAGTTGGTACAAATCCTTCTTCATAATTTTGTTCAGCTTCTGATAATTGATCACCACCTGATTAGAGCCATCCTTCTTCTTCACAATAAGAATCAGGATCGCCCAGGAGCTGGACAATGGAACTAGAAGACCATAGTTCACTAGTTTGCTGATTTCTTCCTCTACTGCCACTTCAGCTGCCTTCAACCATCAAATCAGTCTCATCCTGATCAGAAAAACTTTCCCTGGTATCAACCTTGTGGATCACATCTCTTGCACATCTCAAGTTGTGGTTATCCTGGGAAAATACTTCCCAATACTTGTCAGATAATTTGAGCACCTCATCCTGCTGTATGTCCGTCAGATCAGCAGGACTCTTTCAATTGACCAATAAATTGATACTCTTAGTTACCCTTGCCAGTAATCCCATTTCATTGAGAGTCTAAAAATCGTGAAATTTTCTAAATTCAGCCTTTGGGATTAGGTGAACAAACGTGACGATCTTATTCTTCTCAATCTTCATAATTTTCCTTAATTTTGCCAGGAGAATTTGAATTTCTCCATGGCCTAGCATAATTATTCCAGGAGCCACCCAAGGCTTTACTCTGGACTTCTTCCAGGGGCTTCAATTTACTTACAGAGGCTCTGGTATCTCTAATATCAATCACATGTTGACTATTATCTGTGATCCCAGCAGTATGGTTCATGTATTATGAATCCTCAGCGGAATTACCCAATTTTCTAATATTTCCATTGGCATTTTTCGTCGATTCTGGCCAACTAGTTGGTATCAAATTGGGACAATGCCATCATTGTATATCAGTTTGATGATTTTATTTCTCCTAATCATGGGAGCTTTCATCCTTCTGATAAATTAATGGTAACATCAGACTTTAATATGGTCAACGTATTATCCTTGAAGTTAGATTTAGCTCCATATTTTCGTAGAATATCATCCTAATCAGAATATTAAAGTTTTGGTTGGCCAAAACTATTGCTAGAGCAGATACCACCAAGGATCTAAATTTGAAGTGGTAGAGCACTATACGCTCCACACGAGATGGTGGTATTTGGCCCATCTGTCCTTTATCATTTCTTGTGATCCAAATGGGACAAGATCTTCATCCTCTTCACCAATTGTTTTATTTAACTGAGGTAAACTGACCAGGGGAAGTACATTACCAAGCTAAAACTAAAATTAACGTAACTAATCAATTCAAACAAAACGCCCAAAATGAACGTATTGAGTGAAACGCACTTAATAAAAAACCAGCCAGGTGGGCAGTGGAGACCGCTTATACCTCCATGGAAAAAAGGGAGGGGGGATTGGGGGGCTCATCTTTTACAACAGCTTCCTCACGCCATAGTAGGGTGCGTTTCAAGGCAGATACCAAAAGGGCGTCAGGGCATTGGTGGCATGTGGTTTAATTTTTTTGATGATTGGTACTTCCAAGGAATTGCCAACCATAAAAATGTCAGTGATATATTCAGCTAAAGCTTTTTTGGCTTGAATGCGGGCGTCTGGTAGTTTAACAAACATGAAATATTGGTTTGGGTAATCTTAGCTTTTGCATTCCGTGCTACAGTTACCACGTTCTGGATAGTGTTGTTGGAACCTTTGTGTTTCTGTTTCACATGATATTATATTTTGGAGTAAGATTTATGGGGATAACAGGAGGTGGAATTTCTCCTGTGAGCACTGCCACTAATTTTGGAAGCGGCTTTTTGGAGGGATGGCAATCCAGTGTAGCGGCTGCTTCTAATTTAAGCTGGTGGTCACTGTAGAATGGTTTGGCATTTGGCTGTGGAGCAGATAAATGAGGGGGAGAATTTTGCATCCAAAATCGCATTATAGAACTGGTCAAATTGCAGCGATGGTTCTTAAATGATATTACCTTATTCATCAATTTCATCCAAAAACTCCCATGGGTTCTGGTTGAATTAAATTGGGTAATCAGCATATGGTTGAGGATTGGTTGATTCATTGGAGGCTGCATGGGGCTGAACTGGGGTCAAAAAATGCGCTTTATTGGAAGATTCATGTGTGGCACTGGTGCGAGGTAGAGGCTGTTTGGTGGCTGCAGGTGCATATGCAGCAACAGGATTTGGGGGAGGGGGATGTAGGATTATACCCCATGCCAGAACTGGTGTGGGGTGGGCGGCAGATTGGTGGCCATCAGGCAAAAATTCAGCGCCGTTGGAAGCAGCTGGGGATTGGCACTTGCTTTTTGAGTGGTCCAACTCGAACAGGATGGGAAAATCGTCTATCCACCCTCAACATGGGCCCAGAATGGATGGTAAGGGGCATAGGGGATAGTGGTGCAAGGGGGAATTGACAGGGCAATTTTGTTTGTTTCAGGGCTGATCGTGGCATATGCCTGAGGCCCAGCGAGGTGTTTATCCCCATTTGGGACCACAAATTGCAAGATGGGGTTGGAGCCATAGGCTGCCAAACCTTCCATCAGCTCCTGGTGGAGCACCTCAGGGGGAAAGTGGGTGGGCAAACCAGAAAAGTGAACAATCAAAGTGGTGTCCGCTGGGAGCCAGGTCTGAGTTGTTGGAAGAGGAGTATCCTGGAATACCAGGGGCACCGTTGCCACAGTGGCAGCATCAGCTTACCTGTGAAGCCAAGATTATGATATTCCTTATAGGGGCAGAAGTCAATAAAGCAGGTGGGGCGCATCACCACCTGAGCCATTTTGATAATGTCTTGGTCATTGTAGGGGAAAAGTTCCCATATTTGACCCCAAGGCAAAAATGCATGTTGCTCCGGGGGAGTACCAGGGGCAAAGGGCACCACTTAGGTTTGAGCGAGGTGGGAGTTGAGATCCTTGAAAGAACAAATCATTCCAGGGTTTGGCATGACTGGGAGAGCCAGTTTGGGCGTGTTTTCTTGTCAGATGGAAAATTGCAGGGGGGCTTCACCGCTGCCCCACATTGGGCAGCTGGCAGGGAATAATGACATCAGAGCGAAACTATGGCAGGCAATTAGGTTTTACTTCTTTAACCATTTAAATTGCTAAGAAATTTATGCAGAGCCTCTTCATTATATTTTGAACTTCTCATTAGTTAACTGTTCTGTTTGATTGTTCTGATCTTTATTCTCAAAAACAACTTTTGGCATTCTTTAACATCCAAAACGTCTGAAATAAATCTACTGTTGGATCTGGAGGTGATTATATAATCACACAGATTAATCTAGCCTCGTTAGCTTCATCCAGCTTCGTCTTAAATTAATGATCTTTGTATCCAGCATATTCTGCCTCAATGATTAACTTTTATTAGGTCAAGCGACTCTATACTCTTGTATCAATCACTTCCTTTTTTGACTTCATACTCTTTATTGGTATTGCAATACATTTTCTATGAATTGATTGCTCTCCATATCAACTCATCCAATGTCTCATCTAGTGTCTCACTAACACCTCACTCCTCAGGACTATTTCAAGTGACCCAATTTAAACCTGAGTTTGCCCTTTTGGTAATCTTCATAAGTATATATCTGGTGGAACAGGTTTTCTTGCAGCACTAGACAGTTCCAAATCTAGGCTGCAAGTCTTTTCCCAAATCTTGAGTATCTTACTTGATTGGCTTCAGTATTAGCTCCACGTCTGAGCTGAGTTAACGCAATTGAATGTAATCCATTTGACGTTCAGTATTCATTGATGTTACTTTCCCTAGTAAATCATTAATGAAATTGGAGATATATACATATTACATCATGTCCTTATATCCTACTCAACTACAACCCTATAGTGAGCACCAATTGTTAACATTTATAGAGTTTTTAATTATTCTTAACTGATAACCCCTAAATTAATTAACTGCACAAGTTTGTTGTTATGCAATTCTCCACGTTGACTGAAAGTAAGATGTATTTGTTTTTAAATAGTATAGAGACTATTATCCATAGTTGAATAAAGTACTAGTATTGGATCCAGCGCTAGACCTGTATTTCCTTCAAGACACTTAGGATGTCTTCAATAGTGACGTTCCATTATACTGCTCAACTCAATCCACGCTAAGATCCTTGTTTATGGTTTCTCTCTGATGACACACATATGGCAGCAATCCCCAATTCAGTTCAGCTTCTCTTCTCTGGATCCACGCTCAGATCCTTACTCTTTATCTGAAAAATTCTCCCAATTAAAGCACACAGCAATAATTTCTTTAAAAAGAATAGAACTTGAAATGGATTCTGGTATGATACTAATTACTTGTAAAAGTGTAAAGTACTTCAATATATTTGTATTTTAGTATATTTATTAAGTTAATTCTTAGATGAATTTATAGCGGGAATTTGGCGACCAACCCTCAGTTGGCACCTCATAAATGAAACTGTAGCCGTTGCCATAAAATTGCCTATCATTGTCTCACCAGTGATGGTCTTCTCCATCCTGGCTAGGATTCCATCATTGGATATTTTTAAGGAATAAGTTGGAAAGAGTCAAAAACGTATCCCTATTGTTTTTTACTCAATCCCAACAAACCAACCATATTTGGCAAGTGAACTGCTCAGATAATGGGACTTGTTACCCATTAAGGCAGGTCACAAACAAAATAATTGGTTCACTAGTTGTAGGCAGCGTCATTCACCTTGCAACTTTATCCTTAGAATCCAATTGGTCGGTGATATAACCTGACCAATTGCAATCAGTACACCTGATAGTTATTCATTGATCAAGTATTAGAGGCCCCTACTTCATTGTCAACTCTGCCTGACAAGATCTTAAGCATTCATCCGGATCAATCAATGATGAATCCAACCCAGACGAATAACCTAGAATCCCTTAAACATTGTTACCCTTAAATCAGGGCCAACCAATATCCAATTCACTTCGCTATAGGGAGTTATCCCCTAGAACCCACTGGTATCTAGTTGGGTTAGAAAATGGGTAAGAATCCCAACATTAGGTTAAATTTATATTTTGTAGATAGTTCAAGAACTTACTTCACTTTTTGGTACTAACCTGAGTTTCACCGCCTCAACAATCCATTAAATAATTGGGCGTAAAACTCAATAATTATCCTTGTCTCTATTTTGTAGAAGATGGCCGCCTCAGATCCTGCTCGCTGGAATCATCAACTGCTAGTTCATTACTTGCTTAAAGAATAAGCTACCACCAGATCAACAAGATGTCCCCCTTTAAAGATCTATACGGGCACGCTCCCTAAAAACCAAGTAGTGTTTGTCAGGGAAACGGCATATGAAGTTTAGACTGGCCTGCCAGTTGGGATGCAGAAGCACCCAAAAAGCAAGCCAGAATGACAGAGGCATTCCCGCTCAAATAACGTTCTATTGCGTAGGAAGATGGAAAACAAGTGCGCACTGATGTGAGGGAAGCGTAAAGTGAAACACAGAAATGAACCAGGCTGTTACAACTCCAGACCCCATGGGCTTTGATGCAGGAAATTCACTATCAGACTATCTGCTTTGGAATACTCCATAGGAGGGTTTGATACACAAGCAGAAGCGAAGGGGCTAATTTTTTGCATGAAGTAGTGATAAATGAACCCACAGGATTCTGATATCTGATAGTCAGATTGCTTCAAAGATGGGATTTAATTTCTAAAAGTTTCTATTCAATGGACCCAGTTGACTACAGAAGTAGCATTGTGACTATCATGACTGGTATTGTCCATTCAATGTAGGGGCCGATGGGCCACAATGTTAGTGCCATCAGGAGCTTGGAAAATAAGTTTGAAGTAAATTTGGAAATTTTGGAACCCATGGGGTTTTTCTAAACTGAATTTTAAGAAATTGACCAACAATTTCCTCATTACAATGCAACTGATTAAATAGTGTTCAATTATAATGGGTTGTCAATGCACAGGATCAGAGCCCTTAAACTTTGACCTAACCTGGCAATTATGAGGGAGGGGGAAAATGACTTCAATTTAAACTGACATCAAAGGAATTAGCGGTGGGCCAAGTTGCTATTGGTTCAACTGCAAATGCCTAACTTGAGGCTTCACTGCATTTCCAATGGTTAGTGTGACGGCATCTGGCCCAATGGGCAATGGGAATCCCCCAAGGCCACCCCATATAGGGATGGTCCCAATGGGTTGGAAATGGGTTCAGATGGCCAACCCGCCCTTGCTCAGTTGCTGGGGCGTTTGTTCAGCCAAGTGGGTAACATCAATCAACAATCCAGGTTTTTGAGATGGGGGTTTCAAGCTATTGGCTACAGTCCCCAATGGAGGTACATGCACATTAGGCTTTACTCTGAAGATTTTGAGTGGAGTTTGGAGTAGCAATCTCACAGCCCGATGGCTTAATGCAACAGTGATTTTAACTGAGAATTTGTTGCTTGACACATTATGACTATGAGGCATGCGCCCTTGGGCTTTATCCCTGTAGATTTTAGAGCAAGTTTTGAACCAACGACATTTTTCAATGACCTGACGCTATTTTCAAGTGTTCCCAAGTATTTAACACGTAATTTCACATTTTCCAAATGTGCAAGCCCGTCATGCCTGTTAACATGGTTGTAAGGCATTTTGACTTTAATTTTGAGGGCTTGGCGCCATCAACTTCATAAAGTCCTTCCAGATCATGGGGTGGCGGTTTTCAATATTTTTCTTGCGCTAATTTCCTCAATTCGCCACACTAATTTGACTGAGTCAAGTTCAGGGACTGGGGGAGGAAACTTCAGAGGTAGAGCTGTTACCCAACGCTTGTCTATCACATGGGTGAGATCACCCTGTGTGATGAGAGTGACAGCCGCCCTCTTTAACCCTTTTATTAGGAAATGGGAAAACTGCCCAGTCAAGAAGAGGAGTCACTCCCCCGGACTTACAGTGTCCAGCCATTGCTCAATTCCTCCACACCTGAGAACTCTGACTTAACTATAAGGGGCATTATCTAATGAAACTGTCTGGCTTCAAGCCCTACCCACGCAAGGCATTGTTACCACCACAGAGAGGGAGGCATCTCAACTTTATTTTAGCCAACCCTCTTTACCCATTTTACTTTTAGGTGATCTCATTCTCTTTTATCACCATTGACCCAGAGGTCAACAGAACAAGACCAACGTCCTTTGGTCCAGACTTTATAAGTTCATTTTTAAGGTGAACTTGGAGTAAATTAATTCTGATGTTTGTTAGGAAACAGTAGTGAATTGAGTACATGGCTGAATCCTTCAGCCCTATTCCCCCTGACAGGATCTTGAGGGGCGTTGTAGGCATTTGAGATGCAAGTGAGTCAAAATCCCTGCTCCTAAATCAAGCCTCAGTAGATAAACTACAACCAGCATGAATGGAACGTTTCCCTGAAAGCAAAACTTGTTTTTATCAGTAATCATCACGCATATGATGAGCAATAGAAACACCTTCAGTGATTACGTCCCCAGAACCTGAATTTCAAGAGACGCGGCCCTCACCATTATGTCAGAAGTACAATGCAGAACAATGAGGGTGCCAACCAAGCGGTCAATCTTGAAGGCAGTAAAAGATCTTGATTGCATGGGGCCACAAAGGTTTTGAGAAACCAGTAACCACACGCCCTATAGTATTGTCACTTTCTAACTCAATAAGGTAGTCTATTTCTGCCCCATCTTTTCTTTTTTGACCTCTCCTTTAGTTTACAGCTTCAAGCCCATTTTTGAAGTTCAGCGTCAGCCAAGAAAACCGTTACTCCAAGGAATGGGAAAATTAAATTATAAAATGGTACTCTATCAGCTACTCTGATAAGCTTGTAGCCAGAAACCTTCCAGTTGAGCATGACAAGATTCTCCTTTTTAATGGGTGAAGCCTCTTGCTAAGGGTGCAACTCTTTGGTATCAAATTTTTAATGTGTGTTAAATTGGGTTTTTAGCAACTTGAGTTGAGCTTTTTTAGTTTTAGACTATCCCCAATATTAATTATCAATACACTAAGAAAGATTAAAAGTCAAAAAACTAATTGAAATTATATCCAATTGTTGGGATTTTTGCCCCTATTCCTAACCTTCTAGATTACCAGGAATCGCTAGGGGATAATTCCCTAATGTGAGATGAATTAAAAATTGGTTGACCCTGAAATCAAAGTAGCTATATTCAGGGGATTTTAGGATATTTTCCTGGTTGGATCCATCGTAGATCAATCTGGACAAATGCTTAAAATCTTGTCAGGTGGAGTTGCTGACGAAATAGGGGCATCTGATAGTGATTAACTATCAAGTGTACCAATTGGGATCGGTTTGGTTTCATCACCAACTGATTGGGAATGTAAGTAGTAAGTTGCGAGGCAAGTGATGCCACCTGCAACTAGCAAATTGATTAGTTGGTTTGTGACCTGCCTTAATGGGCAACAAGTCCCATTATCTAAGCTGGTTGCTAGCCAAATATGGTTGGTTCGCTTGGATTGAGAGGAAAACGTTAGGGACACGTTTTTCAACTCTTTCCATTTAGGTCTTGAGGATGTCCAATGACAGAATCCTAGCCAGGATGGGGAAGACCATCACTGCTGAGACGAGGATGGGTGATTCAAATTCAACGTCTGCCATTTCATCAAAGAGGTGTCAACCAAGGGTTAGATGCGTAAATCCCCACTAAAAATTTTCTAGAATTCACTTATAAAAAACAGTTTAATATTACAGTTCTATAGTTTTCATCTGATATAGTTTTAAGTAGTAAACTTTATCAGCTTTCAATTGTTCTATTCTTTCTCAAGGATATTTTTGCTGTGTGCATAAATTAGGAGACTCATTAAGGAAAAGAGTAAGGAGCTGAGCGGGGATCCAGAGAAGAAGAAGAAACAAATCAGGGATTGCTGCCAACTGTGTGTCAAATTGGTGAAACTGTCATTAGGGAATCTCTGAGATGATCAGTTTAGACAGTATGAGGGAACGAATCCCTATTTTGAGACATCTCAAGTATTTTGAGTGGAAATACTGTCAGAGCGTTGGTCCAACATCTAATAATTCCATTTAAATACAGATAATAGTCGTCATACTATTATCAACTAATTATATTAACAACAATACAACGCGGAAAAATTACACAAGAACCAAATTTGTGCAAGTAATATGTTTATAGAGGCTATTAGCTAATAATAACCAGATCTATAAATTTTTACAAAGTGGTGCTCACTACAGGGGTGTAGTTGAGTAGAAGAACTTAGAAGTATTTCATTTAAAGACAAGTCAAGAAAAATATGGGTGGAGTTAGCCACCGTTAATCAATATGCCTTAGACTCAGAAGATCATCAGGAATTTACAGCCTTGGAAGAATGAGTTGCCAAGATGGAGGAAGGGATTGACTATGTTGCGAGTTTTAGGAACAAGTTACTTAGAAAATTAACTTCATCAAAGAAGAAATAAGGGGACCTAATTCAAGAGGTTATATATCTGAAGGCGGATTGGGAAGCAGATAGCATTTGTTTGAGAAATTTTAGTGCTGATATCAAGCAATTGATCAAGCAGGTCAAGGAGCTAAAAACTCACAAATGTGATTATGAGCCATATGTGGCAAGTGATGCCAAAGAAAGAAGTCCTTGTAAAATAATTGGGAAGTTGAATACCCCAAGAAATATGCCACCCACTTTTGCTGCCAATTTAGAGATGACGCCCAAAGTCACTATACAAGTAAGCCATGTGGCTGAACCTAAAGAATCGGCTAAAGATACCTTGGAGGAATTTAAGGCAAAGCCAAAATTGCTGACTTTCCATTGGGATAATGCCCCAGATTTTCTCTGACTGTTCAATATTATTGTCAGGTTTTTGGGGGAGGAGCTCAAACCCAAACCCTATTAACAGGGCCCCAAAGCCCCCAGCGAGTTAAGAGGCTATCAAGGCCCAAAGAAAAGCTAAAATTGGAAACGAGATGGGGAGAAAGTGAATTTATTAAATGGATCCTCAAGGTATTTATATGACCTTGAGGATTGGTAAGAAAATAAATTGGAAAGTTAAAGCATTGATTACTGACAATAAATGAGAGAATGAATGAATAAATTTTATGAGGGGAATGGGCTATCAATGGCATAAGTCGCTGGTGTACCAAAAAAGGATAATTGATTGGGTGCATTCACCAAAAGGAATTTCGCCGCAACCCAATTGAGTGGTCAGCATCCTTAGCGTTAGTTGTCAGTGCTGAATTAACTAAAATAGAATTTAATTATAGGGGTCAGTCCCCAATACTTCAGATCAGGCTTACCCCAAGTTAATGGGGAGCCCAATCTGGCATCCACCCATAGGCAGGTCGAGACCCCTAGTTGGGGCTTCCCCCAAGCAAGGGAGAATCCTGACAATGACTATGTACGGCTATGGTGATCATCAAAAGGCATTAACGGTCATGAATTGCCTAGACACTGACTGTCAGAACTTAGCGTTGCCTCACCTGGAGGTGAACAGCTGGTCGTATGCAGAGGCCAAGGAAGCCATAATGAAGGAATTTGGGAGTCTAATGTGCATATCAAAGCACAAACAGGAGTTTATGGGCATCCAGTTCCATAAAGATGAAACTTTAGCGATCTTCGCGGATTGGTTCTACCAGGAATTGCAAATTCTGGTTAAAGCGAAGGTACTGGATGACTTTGATGCCAGATTTACATACAAGCGGCTCTTCAGCCCTATCATGATTTACACCAAATGATGTCTTCCATGTTTGCGATGGAAATTACTACCTCTCAAATGGTAGATAATTTGAAAGTTTTGGTAGCAGCCTTTGATGCCCCCAAACAAAAGTTTTAAAACCAACCCAGTATGTAATTCAAATCCATAATGAGGAACAAAGGTGTTAAAGAGATGAACAACTGAACTATGCCAGGGAATAAGCCCAAAATGTTTAGATGGATGAATAAGAAAGAAAAGGACTGCTACCAATGTGGAGGGAAGGGACATTTCGCTGTGCACTGCAAGAAGCCAAAGGATCAAATTTACGTGGTCTAAGCAAAAGAGTCTGCTGCTACCAAGGAGTCAGGAAAAGGGCCCGCAGACTAGATGGGGAACAGTCTAGAGCTGCAGAGAAGCCTGTTTCAGCCAATAACATGAATGAGGAAATTGACATCAGTGATCTGTTCATGGATGAAGATGTACAGGATCAACTGTATCAAATGGTCAATTTGGATGTAGATGCAGTGACAAGATCCGGGGTGAAAGGAATCAACCCTGAGATAGTTAAGGAAGTTGCCCGGCCATACACCTGACAACTGGCGGACAAGATTTGAGCCTCTGATAATCCCAATGAATTTTTTAAAGTCCAATTAGGTGAGGCGAACTTGTCTATCCCCTCAGCATGATAAAGGAATTGTTTCCTGAATTATTGGTGCAAATAATTTACACCCTTGATTTAGCTAAAAATGCCACTATACACTCAGTAAACACTATCTTACAATACTCCAAGTGTATGTATATAGATATACAAGTGAATCAAGTGCGGGTGAGGGTGATCGTTGACAGTGGAGCACCCAGTAAACATTGTCTCACCAAGTTGCTGAAGAGGATGAAGATATCGCTTGACTTGGAACACAAGAAGGAGTATGGGACAGCTGGGCTGAATATACCATATCATGTGGAGCATATAGCACTTTGCCACTGCGATTCAGATCCTTGGTGGTATCTGCGCCAGCATTAGTTTTGGACAACCAAAACTATGACATTCTGATTGGGACAGCTTTTTCTATGCAAGTATGGAGTTAATTGTAACTTCAAGGATAATATGTTGACCATATTGGGTCATACATTACCATTGGTCTATTATAAGGATGGAGAAGATCTACTGATTAGGAGAAACAACTTCATTAATTTGATATACATTATGGCATTGTCCCAATTTGCTGCCAAGTAGTTGGTCAGAAGCAATGAAAAATGCTGACAGAAATCCTAGAAAATTGGGGAATTCCACTGAGGATCAAGAATTGGAAAAACATACCGCTGGGATCATAGATGATTGTTAACATTGGGTTGACATTGGAGATACCTGAGCTGCTGTATGGGGAGGTTGGAAGCCCCTGGAAGAAGTCCAGAGTATAGCCTTGGGTGGCTTCTGGAATAATAATGCTGGGTCATGGAGAAATTCGAGTTCTCCTGGTGAATTTAAGTGAAAACCCAATGAAGATCAGTGTTAATTCTTTGCGTTTGGGTTCAATTCCACCGAGTTGGTTTTGCACAGGGTATGAGCCAATGAGCAACCAAATTGGATGATATGAGGATTGCTGACTTAACAATAAACTCAATAGAATATGTATGGAGCTATCGCCCCTTATTTTTCTTTGTTTTAATATAAATCGCAGACTTATCTGCGCGCGCTTATCTCTCATAAAAAGACTAGCCCATTTAATCTTCCATCAGACCCTTTATACCTTGGTTCCCCATCTGGATGCATCCTTGGCTTGGTAATCTTCTATTCTTCTTTCCTTTTTGAATTACTCTTGTTTGTATCAGATCTCAGCATAAATCCTCTTGTTTTGCCAAATGTCCTCATTTCGCTCAAATTTAATTTGTGTATCCCTTTTTTGTAAATCTCAAGACTTGTCTCAATCCCCCTCCAATCTGCCTATATGGGTAGCATATTGTCCAGTCATATCAACTTCCCAACAATCAGGGAGAATCAGATCATCACATTTGCTCATCTAATCCTGACAGCCAAATTGAGGAGATTCCACAATTTTGGGACTCTCAATGATATGGGATTACTGGCAGGGGTAACTGAGAGTGTCAACCTTTTTGTTGATCAAGAGCAACTCGCTGATCTGACAGAAGGCCATCAAAAGGAGGTGCTCAAATTGTTTGAAAAGTATCATGAAGTATTTGCCTAGGATACCACGATTTGGGATGCATGAGAGATGTGATCCACAAGGTCAATACTGGTAAAATTTTTTAATAAGGAAGAGACCCATTTGGCAGTTGAAAGTGGCCAAAGTGGTAGTGGAAGATAAAATTGGAAAACTAGTGAAGCATGGGCTATTAGCTCCATCATCAAGATCTAGGTGAGTCCAATTCTTATCGTAAATAAAAAGGATGTCTCCAATTGTGTAGTGATTGACTACTGAAAGCTGAATTAGATTATGAAAAAGGATTTGTATCCCTTACCAAGAATTGACGATGCGCTAGATTAATTAGGAGAAGTAAAATATTTCTCTGCGATGGATCTGATCTCAGGATATTGGCACATTAATTTTTCTAAAAGAAGACCAAGAAAAACATGTGATTATTACCACGCAGGGGCTACACCAACTGATGAGGATGCCCCAGGGTCTATGCAATGCGCCTGCAACGTTCCAGAGGGCCATGGACGCTATACTTAGTGACTTGAAGTTGTCATATGTCCTGGTGTACTTGGACAATATTAATGTGTTCATTAGGACGTTTACTGACCATTTACACCACTTGGAAGAAGTATTCAAGAGACTGTCCGCGGCTAATCTGAAGATTAAGCTGAGGAAGCGTCACTTCTTCAAGAAAGATTTGGAATATCTGGGATTCGTGATCAACTCTAGTGGATTGCAGCCACAAGCCCAGAAGATTGAAACCATAGAATGGATGGCTGTGCTGTAGAATTTCCAAGATATCCAAGTGTTCCTTGGAATAGTCAGATACTACAGAAGATTCATTTGGGATTTTTCCAGAATTGTCAGGCCCTTATTCCATCTGTTAAAGAATCCAAAGAAAGGATTCATATGGAATGAATAAGTGCATAAATTCTTTGATGAGCTAAGCTGGTACCTATTATATCCTCCAATTTTGAAATATCCAAATTTGATCAAGAGTTTATTATACAAACCGATGCTTCATTGATAGCAATTGGTGCCATATTAGTCCAAGTAGATGAACTTGGGGACTAACATCTGGTGGCATATGTGAGCCAGACACTCTCAGATGCTGAGAGGAATTACACCATAATTGAGTGTGAATGCTTCTGGTCATATATGCCTGTAAGCAGCTTCAGGTGTACATCCATGGAGCGCACTTTAAGGTGGTGGCAGACCACTCTTTGTTGCATTGGCTCCATAATTTGAGAGAACCAGAAGGATGACTGGCCCAATGGTCACTTAAACTACAGGCTTATGATTACAAGATTTTCCATCGAGTGGGGGCTTCTCACCAAAGTGTGGATGGCTTATTGTGGTTATCAATGGTCCAGATGGTATACCAGCAGGCAGATGAGTTATTCCAGAGAATGGTCAACAGAGAAATCGGGAATAAGCTCTGAGAAATCTAATGTGCGCTTTGAAAAAAAATGAAAACACTGAGACCATGGATGGACATGTGTTTAAGACAATTAAAGGGAAGCAGTTAATTTTCCTGAAACTGTTGGAAAGAGAAGCTATTGTTCAAGCCACTCATAAGGTTGTTGGGCATGGAGGCCTGAGAAAAACAACTGACCATATATGACAGTACTACTACTTGGAGTCAATCACCTATAATGTTACCAATTATCTAGCTTGTTACATGGAGTGCCAGCTGCAAAAGCCACATAATAATACAATTGGATACTGACTGGTCTTCCCTAGATTTGCCTGGCATACAGTGTCCATTCACATGATAAGACTGCTGATGATGAGCACAGAGGGAGTCAAGTACATAATAGTTGCTATTGACCATCTGATAATAATGGTTGAGACAAAGGCCCTGGCGAAAGTAGAGGCTACCAGCACTGTGAAGTTCATCCTGGATAAAGTAGTATTCCAACATGGATGCCCGCAGATCCTGTCTAGCAATAATGGGACAAACTTCATGTCTCGTGTGATTCTGCGGTTAAATGAGATATTGGGTATCAAAGGAGTTGTGTCTGTACCCTACCAGCCCAAGATTAACAGACTGGTAGAATGAGTGTATGTAAGCTGGCTGTGACGCTGAGGAAGATGGTTGCAGAAAGAACTTTCGCGTGGGGAACATACCAGAGTTTGGTGACGTTTGCCTAGAATATCAGTCATCATACAGTGATGGGAAAAACGCCATTTGAGATGTTATAAGGGAGGAAGGCCGCATTGCCGCCAATTTCATATTCAGTGGTGGAACCAGCATCAGGGATGAGTGCCAAACAGTACTTGAACTGAATAACAATATTATGATCAAAATGCAATTGTAAGCATTTGATACTATGTTTAAGAAAAGGATACAAGCGAAATTGATGGACAATAAGAACTAACTGGCCTTAGCAGTATACCAAATATGCAAAAGAGTTGCTTATTGTGATACGCATGGTTTCTGTAGAAAAAACAACCTAGATGCGTTGTGGTCAGGTCCATTTTAAATTATTGTTAAGATAGCAACTGAAGCCTACTCCATCAAGAATCTCTTAGATGGAAGAGTTTTAAATCAATTCCATGCTAAGTATTTGAAGCAATGGATTGATAAAAAACAATAGAGTTCCCAAAGGACTGATGAACCATTAAGTTGGTCATGTCCCCATGATTAGGTCAAGTTAGAAAAAAGGACCTCTGAACCAATATAGATGGTTAAGCCTGAAAAAAGGACCTCTGAACAATAGAAAACTGGTAAATCTAAAAATACATAGGATCCAGTTTGGGAGTAAAAATAAAAAAATGGACCGCTGAACCAAAACAAGGTCAAGTCCCATGAAAGAAAAGAAGAAAAAAGAAAAAAGTGATAAAAGATATTGGGAAAAAAAGATTATAAACTGCATAGAAAAAACCAATATATCTTTATAATCTTTATCCTTATTAATTTATACTCAATACAGGGATGATTCCGCCTATGTCACCTCTTAGGGGATGGAGGATGGATCGCTGAAGGGATGAATAACCCGTTGAAATCTATGTGAGATCAGATGCTAGCAAGGTGCAGACCTACACAAAACCAAGTTCTTTGAGTGAACGCAGACCCCTGCAAGAAAGTGACTAGGGGAAGGGAAGTTGAGATGTCAGAAGAAGCCAATTGCGAAACCCTGGAGTAGAGAGGGAAGCAACAGTATAGAAAGAGGCAGTCAGCAAATAACCGCAAGTAATCCTGATATGGTACTGGAGCTGGAAGATTAGTCTTGAGCACCTGCCAATGGGCTTCATTAAGAACACCTTACATATGGGCCAGCAGCAAACAAGGGATACTGGACGGGGCTTGCCAAATCATGCCCCCTATAAAAGCCATCAGCGGAAGATACTGATGGGAAGTGCCAGAAACAAGATAGTCATACAAGGAGCAAATGGCGTCCTGCAAGCGATTACTATGAGCTTCTTGGAAGCTGAAGCAGAAGGAGTGATGGAACCTGGGAGATGCTGGAAGCTTCATAGCCCAACTTCAAAGAACTTGGCTGGCAAAGCGAAGAGCATAAGCAGTGGTATCCTGATCTAAGATGTTCTCAAGGTCAGAAGGATTCAGTGCTAGGGATAAAGCCTCAGTGACTTGGGCCCTCAATTCTGCATAGGGGAGTTTTAAATGAATACAGTTGCCGATGGTGAGCTCATTAGCCAAGACAGCAGGTTTGTAATATTGTCCAAGTCAGAAGAGGAACTCAGGAAGCAAGTCTGACCTGGCAAGTAAGGACTGATCAAGAGCAAAGGGCATAATTTCAGGAGCATCAATGATGATGTTTGGCGTATCTGAAAATGGAGCCAAATCCAGGAGAGTTTTGAAATCTAACTCTGGAATAAATGACAGAGGGAGAATCAGCTGCAAGTCATTCAAAATGATTGCTGGCCTGGTTTCCAAAGGGCTGGTTACTGTTTCTGATAACTCAATGGAAGGACTAGCCGCTAGTGCCAGACTAGGCATATGAGTCCTGGAAGGACCATAGAAGAGGTTCCGTTGTGCATCCCAACTCATCTGCTGGAAGAGCTGAAGATCTTGATCAGACAAACTGTTATGTAGCTGCTGGTATCACGACTCAGAATTTGACATATGAGTTGGATGAGAGGGGGATGTTGGACTTATATGAAAGGCAACACTATGCACTCTACAGTCCATTAAGCTCCAACTTTGGAGAAATTAATCTAAAAATTATTGGGATTAGCTCTCCAGAGAAGGATTAAGAATGATATGAGCCAAGAGGTTTTGAGAGAAAAATAACAAGGGTGAACATAAATAAGCATTCTTAATTGGGCTGCGAAACAAATATTGATGGCAAGAGTCTCCTGTCTAGGATGAGGAGAAAATCAGGAAATTGAGGACGCCGGACCAAGAATCCTGTTTATGACAGCATGTCATATGCCCTGACGGGGAAAACCAAATCCTGGGACTAGTATTGTCAAGAGTAAATTGATCAGCCTGGCATGGCAGTAGATTGTGGGGACCGCGCTCTGAGTAGGTGGTAGTGAGGAGGAAGAGGAATAGAGCCGCATGCCAAAGGTTTTCCTGAGCAGCGTTGAGCATTGGTGATTGTACTCCGCTTGAGCAAAATGAAGTATTCAACTGAGTGTTTAAAGCGGTGTTCTCCTACCCTAGTCCTTTTCTTTTCTGTTAATCTAGGCAAGGGGGATGTGTTGGGATTTTTGTCCATATTCCCAGCTGACTAGATTACCAGGAATCGCTAGAGGATAATTCCTAATGTGAGCTAGTTGGAAATTAGTTGACCCTGATTTCAAAGTAACTATGTTCAGGGAATTTTAGGACATTTGCCTGGTTGGATCCATCGTAGATCAATCTGGACAAATGCTTAAAATCTTGTCAGGTGGAGTTGCTGACGAAATAGGGGCATCTGATAGTGATTAACTATCAAGTGTACCAATTGGGATCAGTTGGGTTTCATCACCAACTGATTGGGAATGTAAGTAGTAAGTTGCGAGGCAAGTGATGCCACCTGCAACTAGCAAATTGATTAGTTGGTTTGTGACCTGCCTTAATGGGCAACAAGTCCCATTATCTAAGCTGGTTGCTAGCCAAATATGGTTGGTTCGCTTGGATTGAGAGGAAAACGTTAGGGACACGTTTTTCAACTCTTTCCAATTAGGTCTTGAGGATGTCCAATGACAGAATCCTAGCCAGGATGGGGAAGACCATCACTGCTGAGACGAGGATGGGTGATTCAAATGCAACGTCTGCCGTTTCATCAAATAGGTGTCAACTGAGGGTTAGACAACCAAATCCCACTATAAATTCCCTGGAATTCACTTATAATAAAAAACAGTTATATAGTTTACAGTTCTATAGTTTTCATCTGGTATATAGTTTAAGTAGTAAAAATTATCAGCTTTGAATTGTTCTATTCTTTTTCAAGGATTTTATTGCTGTGTGCATTAAATGGGAGACTCTTTAAGGAAAATAGCAAGGATCTGAGCGGGGATTCAGAGAAGAAGAAGAAACAAATCAGGGCATCTAGTACTAAAAAAAGAAACAAATCAGGGATTGCTGCTGACTGTGTGTCAAACTGGAGAAAATGTCACCTGGGAATCTCAAAGAAGATCAGGTTAGACAGTACGAGGGAATAAATCCCTGTTTTGAGACATCTCAAGTATTTCAAGCGGAAAACTGGCCAAGCATTGGGCTGAGATCTAAGCTTTCCATTCAATTATGGATAATAGTCATCATACTATCATCAAACAATTATAAAAACAACAATACAACGCGGACAAATTGCATAAGAACCAAATATGTGCAAGTAATAAGTCTAAAGGGGTTATTAGCTGATATTAACCAGACCCATAGTTTTTAATCCAATAGCAATTAATAGTATCTTGAGCGGACTAATGGTCTAAAACTATTTGGATTGTTCCCAATAAAACTCAAGTTTTATGATTATTAAAGACTAAAATCTAAGGATAATTCATCAATTGTGTTTATTAGACTTTTCAAATTATTATTACTATATTGGTAACCAATGCTGTCAATTCCCTTAATATAGGCATCATTTGCCTAGTATCCTACAACCTTCTTCCCAGTATCTTATAAAAGGTTTAAGATAATATTTCTTAAATCTGTTCCCTCTCCGCCAGAGTATGCGCAAATTATTCCTCATATTACTTATCATATCCTTTATTTTATTAGCACTATTGAAACTGCCTTTATATACCTAATATAAGAACTTTATCCTACTATACCTTATTTTTAATTTAAATTGATAAATAAATCTTTTCCAACAAGGGTTTAGGTTGTGAACTTAGGGGGAACTTAGACCCCCACTCTTCTTAGGCAAGATGATGTACTAAGCATACCGCTTCTGTCATACTTTTGGGATTCTGAGATGTCACCAAGCAAGTAATACATCTGGCAAATATTCCAACAATTTGTGCTTACTACAGTGGGCCTCTGTACGCCCTAAGGCTCCACATTTGCCTTGGAGAATGGAACTCTAAATCTCATACTGGGTCAAGATCCCAAGAAGATGTACAAGATGTAGGGCCCATACCTTCAGGCTGCACAGAAAACTCTGAGCCTAGAACGAAGGTTAGATTCTTACTCTCTGCTGCACAACCAAGGAGCCCCGCAAAGACATATGTTTGCTATCTGAGCCCCTCAGTGCTCTCTTTCCAGAGACAATCCCTAGTGCTGTCTATACACACTGATGCTCTTTCTGGGGAAAACCGCTAATGCCAGCTAGCAAAGCTGATGACTTTCCAGAGACAATCCACAATGCATGCCAACCTGCGCCTTCCCCTGACAATTCTGAAGGGGGTGACAAGGAACTCTCTTAATTGAGGGTTTTGGTTAGTAGATGTTTATAGCCTTTGGTTCTTTTCTGTCACAAGTGCTGACCACTTACCTGCACCAAGCCGCTGCCAGTTAAATCAAACAGTAACGGATTTTAGATTCTTGGTTCCCCTTCCTGACGCTGTTTAGAGATGAGAGGTGGTATCAACAACCTCTTTACTGAAACCTGAAGTTATGCAGTTTTGCATACAAATTCTGAGATCAGCAATTCTGTTAATCAGGGTTGACTGCTAATTAATCCGCGTGGTTTTGATGTCAATCTCATTTTGTTGATGAACGATCCAAATTAACTGCATAATAACTTGAGTGAGCCATCATGTTGATTAAAAATCGTTATCATTATCCTAAAGTGTGATCCTCATTTTATTGAGTCAAAAAATTACAATCTATCAGCCATTTATCAATTATAATGGATTATCCCTGTTAGCGCTTTTTCCTCTAATATAGTGATGAGTGATGCTGAGGATAGATAAACAAAGTATTGCAATGACTTCAAAAGTTGGTCAAGTCACAAGAGGTGACCGATGAATTAAATTAGATGGTTAAGTCCTGAGAGGGGACCGCTGAATGAGAACAACCAGTTACATTCAAAAAACAAACCTCCGAACCTGCGTAGGAAAAATTTGGCCCTCTGAACCAACTGATAGGTAAGCCCATTGCAAAAGATCTTATATAATAATAATGATAAAAGGCTTTTCTTTCCCATTACTATCACTGTTAGTAACATGATTCTCTGCAAATTATCTGAATTTGATAATCAAACAGGAAAATGAGCATATTTTTTATGCACCAACACCAGCTGGGCAAAAGTGGCCAGCGCAAAAGGCCTTAAACTCACCCAACCTGTTGGAAAAACTCCTTGGCAGCACGTTGGGACAACCTCCCTCAAAAGATGAGCATAGCGCCACACCCAGAGTTTTACAATTTCTACAAAAAATGGGCGCTTTCATAATAATTGAATATTCCCAACCCTTATACTTCCTTGAGCACAGCCTTAGAATTATGGTCAGTGATACCTCCCCTCGAGTCATGGGAAAAAATGGGGGAGGCCTTCTCCACAATTTTCCCAAACACCGTCTCAGTAAATTTATAAATTTACATAGAAGATGGGTGGATGTCGAGTTCATGACTGCGGAGGAAGCAGAGGATGCAGCAAAAACCAAGTTTTCCGTAAAATTAACAACAAAGATCGCATTATCCACATGGTGCACACATGATGGAATGAGGCAAATGACATGGTCATTGTTTTTGACTGACTCCTAAGCACCATGCACCATGATATCCTTGAGGACAAACTCTGCGTGGGCCTAGAAAGTTATGGCGAAATTAAACAATTTGAATTCAAAAATTCCACCTCTTGCCCCACCTATGCACAAGGAAGGCAATAGCCATTGTTGAACCTGACCAGGACGTGGTAGAAGATATCACCCTCTTTCATGCATGGCGACCATCAATCTCCTTGACAGCAGCATATCTCGCCCCTTCTGCATCACACCAGAACACTCTCCACCCATCTGCGGCTTCTGCTCAGCTCTAGGCCACATAGACCACATGTGCCCCATCAAATTTGAGGTGGAAGCACCAGAATTTTGTGAGGACAATATGGATGAAATAAGCCCAACCTTTGGTAAAATGAAGGATGCCACTTACGCCTTTCACTGGGGTAAAAGAGCAAAAATTACTTTAGTTATAATCCAAATCGTGTAAGGATTGCCATCGCGCACAGGCCACCCACAAGCAGGCAACAAGTTCCGCTGAAACACAAGCCCACACCACGATTTCCTTGGACCAGATCTAGTCAGATGCCATGGAAGCGTGGCGAAATAACCTTTCTGATCCCCCACATAAAACTCAACAAAATCAAAGCAAATTTTTAAATACAACCAATCAGACTCCTCCAATTACACTGAAGCAGATCCACCATGCACCACGGTGGATCCTCTTAGCCAATCACACGTGACCAGTGACAGAGTGGTCCATGAGTATGATATGGAAGATCATCCTAGCCAATCACAAAGTGACAACGCTCCCACAGAAACCCAGTTGCCCTGATACCTAGATTCTACACATCTAGCCCACAGGTAAGTAGCGGAAATTTTACGCTGGTGGGGAACAACACAATCAACGCCAGAGTTAAACTCCACGGAGTAATCTGATCCCAAAGAACCAAACAAAACTGATTTTATGACCACTGAGCAACATGCTGGAACCATCCTGTCTGATCAGCCCCAAACTTGTAGTATGACCTGCGCTGCTAAGGAACAGGGTGACCCCAGTGGGTCGCCCCAACGTTCCTGATGTGCAGATTACTGCAATCACCATAGGGACGCTCAACATTGCGGGAGCCAAAGCCCCCACATCCCAGGCCAAAAAAATGGCTTTCCTGCGCAATATCCCCGTGGATATCTTGGCCGTCCAAGAACCCCACTGTCCACCAGGGGAGGAGGAGGCATGGTCAACCATTGCCTTCCAGCTAAATCCTTTTGGACATACCACTGTGGGGTGGTAATTTGATCCAACCGCAATCCCCCAGTTAATATCTGAAGCACATCCTCCCTCCTGGAGGTATGGCTGCTTCTAATGGATTTTGAGTGGAATGGAGAAAATTTTGCCTGGCGTGCATTTATGCCCCAAATGACCCAAACGACCACCAAAAAAATTTACCAATATCCTCTCAATCCCCTCGCCGAGACAACATTTTTTGTAGGAGATTTCAATTTCTGGCTTAATCCCAAACAAGCCACCACACTGGCCAACATGACGAGGCCCCACTACAATAACAACCAACTGGTCTCAATGACCCAGATTGACCTGATGCTCGCCCCTGTAGATTTCTGTCACCATGTATCAAATTTTACAACAACAATTATCCCCCTCTCCAACCACTGAATGGTTTCAATAAAACTATCATCTGTGGCAAAATACCAAAAGCCACCACCTGGCACAAAGTTCACCCAAGCACCATCCACCTTCCAGAGCTTAAACTTTGGATTGAGAAGGTGATAACAACACAGACAAAAAAACGACCACCTACAGGGAACCCTATCGCCGAGTGGGAAATTTTCAAGACTAGAGTAGCCAAGAAAGCCTGTCACTTGAACTCCAGAAAGCTGACCACAACGTCCGTGACAATCAATAAGGCTATCAGACAGCTCCAACACTTAGAAAACAACACACCCCACGAGGGATACAGCCCTCAATGGGGACGCCTGTGGTTCCAAACATCTGCACAAGTCAACTCCCCTCTTTAGAAAACACCAGCACTATGTAAAGTATGGCACAAATCAAAATACATTCTATCCAGCAAAACCCACACGGCCCATTTCTTCCGCCGCTTTAAACCAATCTCAATCTCAGCAACCTGCACACAGGTCCATCAAGCAGATGACACACTGGCGTCCACACCATCTGAAATATCGGCTGAATTACACCAGTTTTACACTGACCTGTACATGGCAGATTTTGCGGCACCTATCAAAATAAAAAAATTTCTATCATCTGCTAATATTGACAATATAGCTGATAAACCAGACCCTGCCAAACCCATCACTAGAGAGGAACTATGGGAGGTAATAAAATCAACTCCGCGCCACAAGTGCCCTGGGCCTGATGGCCTCCCATATGAATTTTACAAAAAGTATTTTGATTACATCGCCCCAGTACTACTAGCAACTATGAACAAGTGCCTAGAGGACACAGCCCTTCTACCTGGCGGCCAAGACGCATATGTGGTCACACTCTTCAAAAAAGGAGACCAGGCAGACCTAAACAATTGGCGTCCAATTGCTCTCACCAACACCAATACTAAAATACTAACAAAAATCTTAGCTAAGCGTCTGGGATGCATTGCACAGACAGCCCTCTCCCCCATCAGTATGGCTTTATCCCCAATCGCTCGATTTGGGATAACATTCACACCATAGCCAACATCTGCCAAGCTAACCCCACTGGCGCCCTTGCTTTCCTGGACCAAAAGAAAGCATATGACCAGTGCACTGGGACTACTTGGAACAATGTCTAAAGGCCTTCAACCTCCCATCCCGCTTTATAAACTGGGCGCTCCTCCTAACACACTCATCCAGGTTTGCAATCAGAGGACCAGGTTTCCTAACTGACACCATCACCCCACAAAGGGGCCTCAAACAAGGCGACCCGCTTAGCCCCCTACTATACAATTTCAGCCTTGACCCTCTCCTCCGCATAGTAAACTCCAAGCTCTCTGGAATCAGGTTGGAGGGACAACTACCAACCAAGATGCTTGCCTTTGCTGACGACTGTGTAGTTGGTGTCTCAGGCAATAGGGATGCCAGAGCAATTGAGCGCATTATCCACCAATATGAGTCAGTGAGTAACGCCAAGCTGAACAAACAGGAAATAAAGTAATTGTAATGGGCAAATTCAGCTCAAATTGGACCCCCTCCCACAACCAACCAAACCAACCCACCGCACATCCTACCACAAGACAAAGACCTACGCCAATAAAACCACTGTGCTTACCCTTCGCACCCCACCCCGCCACCAACCCAGTCCATCATCTGGGAATATGGCTTGAGGCTGGTGGATATGCGGAGGAGTAAAGCTAGTTTAGCTGGAAGGGTTGTGTTAGCCAACTCCCTGATCTTGTCAAAGTTATGGTTTGCTGCTCACGTAGTTTCTTTCTCCACCAACTTTACCAACGCAGTCTACAAGCTCCTGCAGAACTGGCTGTGGTCTGGATACCACTCACCAGTCAGGCTGGAGACCATGTATGGCCCACAGAAGAAAGGCGGGATGGGGCTGCTCAACTTTATGGAACGAGCAACGCAAATCTTTGGCTCATGGATAGATATGACAACGTCGCCCAACCCGCTTTCTCCCCACTGGGCCAAAGCAGCCCAAACCAACTTTGCAAAGTCACTACATCTTAGGTGCCCATATAACCCCACAACAACGATGAAGTACCTAACAACACACCCAACATCCACAGGACCGCACAACACCAACCACTACTTCAAACGCGTCCTGTACACCCTAAGACAAGGGGGTTGGAGTTTCTCCTATGCACAAAAATCTGATGATATTAACCAATAGAGTATATGCAACTCCACAGAGTACAAACTTCAACCAGCGCACCTGCCCCACTACCACCTTTCCCTCTATCCTGGATTGACTATCTAGATTACAAGACGCCCCATATGACTTGAGCACCCAAAGGAAGGTGTGGGACCTCATCACTTGCCCCCTCTTATCCCCACAAGTGAGCTCCACAGTGTGGCGCTACATGCATCATACGTTTAGAACAGCTGACCACACCTTCTTAATGTTCAAGTCATGCGCCATCTGTGGCAGAAACAACACGCTGGCCCACCGCCTGGAAGAGTGCCCGCCGTCCAAGACTATCTGGGCCATTATGATGTACTTATTCCAGAAATCACCAACAGCTGAATTCTGACTATCCCACGATATCCTAGCACTCAATACAATCACACCTATCCCCCAGACGCTAAGGGCTTTAATTGTGAGTATTGCAATATGGTTCATTCACATAATTGCCCTTGATGCCTTCAATGGGATCTTCCACAACATTAACCAAGCTATTGTCAGGTTCCACAGCCACTTGGCTGACCACTTCCAAGCCTGGATATTGGATCACTAGAACACAAATGAAAGAAACAGATGGGTAACTGGCTCCCGATCTGGTTCCTTCAATATGAAACTGAAAACCTCACAATCTCTATAGGCGGTACACCCTACTAGCCCTTGAGCTGTCAAGTCTCTCAAGGTCATAGTCACCCACAACCCGTGGCTACTAGCCACACCTAAGTGTATCATGTCCCATACTGTCTTTCTGGTTCCAATACTTAACGTGCTCCCCCTCTTTACTTTCCTTTCCCACATATTGGATGTGTCATTCCCCTAGTTGGCCATCCTCAAATAAATAGTAATAATAATAAAAATTTTATGAATATACTAACTGTCAGAAAATTGACCAGATGGATACCTCCAATGATTGATAAAGATTAAGAATGGTATAGCCAATCCTAACGGATTGGCTCATTGATTGAATTTTGTGGCTTTGTAAGTGATTGCTAGGTAGTTGCTCCCCAAATGGGTTAAGCTGAATCCAAGTATTCCGCCAAGATTGGAATTTAGGATTGGGTGGAGCCAATTCAATGGCCCCAAATTAGTATATGGATCACTGGTGACTAGTAACCAAAAATAATCCAATCATTTTAATTATTGTATGTTGGCATAAACTGGCAATCCCGAGTTTGAGGTGGCTGAGAATGTTTCCAGCGTCTATATATTAAATTGACTATTGCCTGAGAAAGGCGATTTGAAAAATAATCAATGAGGGGAGTTGAAACAAGTTATTGGCATGAAGATAAGTTTCCTAAGTGACCCAAGTGGCAAAAGAGGTTTTTGGAGCACAATTACTAAGTCAAACAAATTCAATAACAATTTATATTATAATTTATATGGTTCACCAGAGACTGATGCTGAGGATTAACTGAAACTAATATTAAGACATTGGGAATGATGGGGCGAGAGGGTGACGCCAGGAAGAGAGTAAGTGCTTCAGAAGGTAGAGAGAGTGGTTGGCTGGAAGCTCCAGCAATGATCTGATAGGTTAACAATGGGCGCAGTAGCCCTTTTGTACATAAAAATTTTTGGCACTACCCTTTTAATATATATCTCTCTTTGCCTAATCTTATGTTTATTATAAGTTTATGTCTAACCTTGTTGGTTGAGGTTTAGGCTGGGGGATCCCAAAAAGGCGTGGGTGACACGTCAAGGGGTCAACCACACTACTGGCCCCATCGCCTAAGGCGAAACAGCAAGGGTCATCCAGTCTTAATACTGGCCGGCCTTACACCAGCAGATCCCACTGTCACCAGAAAGCGATTTTCTGATACTAACTCTTATTAGTAAGTTGACACTGGTGAATGAAGCTGAGGGTATTGATATATTTATTAGTTTAATCTCTTTTGAGGTATACCAAACAGGGGACAGACATTACTGAAGCTTGAAGAGCTAAAAATGAACAAACAGGCCCACCTGAACATAATGATTTGACCAAAAATGAGCGGGCAAAACACAACTGAACGAGAACATAACCAACCATGTGGGACAGCGTCGAGTTGCTCAACCCATCGTGGCATAAGGAGAAGGGGGATTGGTTGGCTCATCCTCAGTATTGGAGTCCTCCTCAAATGTAAGAGTGTAGGCCAAGGTGGACAGCAATGGGTGGGGTGAGCAGCTTCATGGGGAACGAGTTGGCTGATGGTCAGATGGTCGTTGAAATTACCAGAAGCAAAAATTGCACCTAGGTTTTTAGAAAAGCAGTTTTCCACATGAAGGTGGATGGAAGGAAGCTAAGATAGTAAAGTGATGGTGGTGCAGGTGGTTTTTTGGTTTGGCATGCAGAGTGATAGCAGCTTTCTGGATAACAGCCTTTGCTTGTTTGTGGAGGGTTATAATGTCATGTTTGACCTGTGGGGCTTATATTTACTAGTTTTGATTTTTAGCAAATTATTGGCAGAATGTTGAGGTATCTGTGATTACAGCAAGTGATGGTGATTCCGCCGCTTAAAGCTAATAATTTCTGGTGGATAGATATTCAATGCTGAGGTTTCCTTTATTAGGGTGAGCAATGATGATTCTACTGCCTAAAACCTAAAGAGTCTTATGATTAGACCAAACTTTTCATTAAATTGAGATAAGCAGATTAAAGAGCTACTGGAGACTTGATGCTGAGGATAGCCCATGATGTGCTTCCAGTAATAATCGCTTATGACTTCCAATAAGCTAAGCATTCAATTGCTTTCTGTCACTTATATTCTTAGTGTCACTCAATGCTGACGATCTTAAAAGAGGACAAGCATTTAGTTGCTCGCCACTCATGTTTTTGCCATCATTCAATGTCGATGATCTGTCATATAGGCCAAAGCATTCAGTTGCTACATGACGCCTATATTCTTGCCAGTGAGCCGTGCCAAAGTTACTTGCCATGCCTCACATTTGCATCTGTGCCATCAAGCTTTGGCTCATAAAACCCCCTGCTACGGTTGGCTCTATCCTCATCTTTACAAAGACATGGGCACCTGTATCTTAACTGCTTCTATTGCCCCTACCAAACTATGCCTGAAGATCTGATGGCCCCATGCTCTACAAAAATGTCTTGGCTCTTGGCCCCTAGCAATGCTTGGAGGGAGTTCTGTCAGAGTTTTCCCTTTACTTGGTGAAGCTTCTTGCTAAGGGTCATGACTCAATAATATTAAATTTTTTAGAGCCAAATTGGGCTATTTATTAACTTGAGTTAAGCCACTTCTGTCAAGGCAACGTCAGATTAATTTTAGACTGGCCTGCAAGTTGGGTCGCAAAAGCACCCAAGGGGCGAGCCAGAATGCCAAGGGCATTGATAATCAAACAACAAAAAAATTGGCTGGGAGATAATCACCAATGGAGGGCCAACAGGCTGAAAATGTAACAACCAACCCGACAAATACCCAAGCTGTTATAGCACCAGAGTCAATGGGTCTGGGTGTAGAGAGTTGTGATCCCAATAAAATACATGGAAAGGCCTTGACGCGATAGGCCCAAGTGACTATGGTAAGAATCATGGTTGAGATTATGGCTGGGACTAGTCAATTCGTGTGCCACTGGGCCACATTGCAGATGTCACAGGGGGTTTGACAAAGAAAATTTTGCACTTTCAAAAATTTGAGTGCAGAAATATTAATTTAAAATATAAAATAAGAGAATCAACCATCAGTTTTCTCAGCGTGTTACTAATGTTTAAATAGATGGTCAATTTGAGATAGCTTGGGAAAACATGGGATTGGGGCGCTCAAGATTCGTCCTAAACTGGTGATTTTTGGGTGATGGGAATAGAAAAACGAATTATTTGAACTGACTTTAAAGTTATTGGTGGTGGGCTGAGTCACTGTCAGTTTGTCCACGGACGCCCAAATTGCAGGTTTTCTGTGGTTCTGCCAACTTGACTAATAAAATCTCACCCAATGGACAGCAGGAAGCTCCCAAGACCACCCCATGTGGGAGCAGTCCCAAGAGGTCAGGAACGGGTTTGGGGCGCCCTCCCTACACAAACCTGGTTGCTCATGCATCCATTTGACAAAGTGGGAAATATCAGACAATTATTTTAAAAGTCCAGGAGGGTTTTGAACTGGCGGCAGCATTTTCTAATGGCTCAATGCCATCAGTGAACTTTGCCAAAAGTTAGAATTGAATGCTTTATCATCAAAGGTACACGCCCGTTGGGCCTTGTATTATTGATTTGGTGCTCTGGGATATTGATTCCAAAGGATTGTTACCCTCAACTATATTCAAACCTCTTGTTTCAAAAAAGAATGCTGACTTTTGGAAGCTTGGCACAAATTCCTTGAATTCGTTGTATTAATTTTTCAGAAGTCAATACTGGGACATGTGGCTGGATCCTCAAAGGGACGGCTGCTACCCATAGTTCATCCACCACATGGTCAAGGTCACCCTGTGAGATTAGAGAGCCGCTGGCCTTTTGGGACCCTTTTTTGATAAAAATAGGAACACCCCTGATCCAAACTGTTTGGACAAAGGGGAGCAGCTCCAACCCAGCCCTTATAAATCAGAGTCCTGAAGCCCCAGAGAGTTAAAAGCCATCAAGGCCTTAATAAGCTAAAATAACAAAGAGTTAGGTGAGAAACGGTAGGCTTATTGAAATAAGCCTTGTGGTATTTATATGACCTCAAGGCTAAAATCAGGATCAGTAATGGAAAGTGTTTGGGATTTGGAGGTCTCAGAGTCAATTGATGACTGAGATAAATATAAAATACCAAATATTACAAAAGGGGATTTGGATCATCCTCATTATTAGTCGCTGGTGATCCCAAAAGGGTTAAATGAATGGGTCAGCATCAGATGGCAATTTCCAGCGACCCAATTGAGGTTTTTACATCCTTGGCATTAGTTGCTGGTGTCAATTATTAACTTGTCATTAATATTATTGGGACCAATCCCCAATAATTTGGATAAGGCTCAACCCAAGTTGATGGGGAGCCCAAGCTGGGATTTTACCATTTATGAGTTGCGACCCCTAGTCAGGGCTTCCCTTAATAAAGGGTGAATCCCAACACAAACATAGAGTGCGCTCTCCCAGAATTACACCTTTTATGTGTCATGGATCATCCTCAATAACAATTATTGATTTTTCAAGCAGATCAACAGCCCTAAAACTATTATGGATAATCCTTTATAATTATTAATGTCTCAAGAAGCTTAATGGTCTAAAACTATTAGAATTGTTCCCAATAATAATTTGAGTTTTAAAATTACTGGCAACTAAAAGCTGTGGATAATTGATAAATGATTTATTTAGAAATTACAAATTATTATTAACTATCAGCAACTGATGCTACCAGTTTCCTTAAGCTAGAAATCTATCGCCTAGTATTCTACCAACTGCTTCCCTTTATATTGTAGAAGATTAAGGATAATATTTCCTAATCTTTTCCTACTTCTACCAGGGTATGCGCTGATTTTTATCTATAACCCTTATCATATCCTTTACTTTATTAGCACTATATAAAGTGCTATTTTTTACCCAATAAAAGTTCTTTGCCATGACTATATCTTTTTTAATTTATATTACATAGCAAATCCCTTCTTCAACAAGGGTACAGGTTATGAACTTACTGGGAACTTTGGTCCCCTATCTCTCAGGAAGAGCAATATACTAAGCATACTGCTCCTTTCATATTGTTGGGATTCTGGGCCGGCATAATCAAGAAACCCATCTGGCCAGAAATCCAACAGAGCACCCTATTTATCTTCTGTAAAGTTTTCTAACAAATGAAGTTATCACACGTCCCTTGGTAAATCTCCCTTTTAAGATACTTTATGAATTTACTGTTTGTTGCAAACTTATATTCTGCACTTGAACCAAGATTAAAAATGACCCCTTACAAAATTTAGAGAGCCTAATGAAAGCCTACTAGGATACAGACCTCATCCTATTCCAAGACTATTAAATGGAAGATTAAAGCCAAGAATTACAAAGATCCAAGACTTCTAACTCTTCCAACTCTATAAAATGGTGACAAGGTTAGTAATTGTGACACACATGGCTTTGGACAAAAGCATAATTTTTTTAAATTTATTGTGGGGAAGGCTGACCATGGGACGGACACTTCCAAATATGACTCAGACGAGACAAAACTCAGTACCAGGTGAGGCACCCCAGAGAAGCGATGCTATCTCTTGTTGCCAGCGGGAACGCCACTTATGGGAAGGGGAGGGAACGTGTGTAGGGGGCGTAGCCACTATTGAGCACGTGTGGAGGAAGGGTCTGATTTGATGAACCAGACTGGGAACCAGGAGGAGACCAGCTGCCGGTGACGTGGTGGGAGATATCCAAACATCCACGCTTGAAAGTGATCCACCAAATGAGACCAGAATCTGTGGACAGCTTCAGGGAGGGTGGGGATGGATCCGGCGATGGCATCCAAGACAATCGTGTGGATAGTCCATATGGCGATTGCAACCACCAGAGCACGAAGGGAGGGTGGGAGGGGGAGGCCATTGATGAAGCAAACATATCTCTTGACAGACTGAAGGGATGTGTTTGATCCTGGCCTAGCAGACGTTGGACTTCGCGCCATATTACTTTAGAGGTGGGGCACTTCTCCAGGCGGTGAAACAGCGTTCCATACTGGCCACACACGACACAGGATGAGTGTAAAGCATTAGAGCGCTCAGCTGTACGATACACCCGCCTCAGGCAGCGCCACACATGGGAACGGACTTGAGGCTGCAACAGAGGATGGTGTGCGTATTTCCAGATAGTCTTTTGGGTCTCAGTGGAATAAGGGATGTCCATCATGTCCAGGTAGTCCACCCTGGATAGGACTTGAGGTCGAATGGGGATCACGCCATCATGGATGGGTAGCCCCTGTACCTCTTGTGTGAACTGAGGAGAGGGGCGGCCTCTTTGGGTTGTATGTCCACTAATACGAATTCTCCACTCTGCGCTTCGCATGGAGAGTAGGATTCGTTTGTAGTGGGTTTTGGTCCCATGAGGACCTGAGGCTGATGTGTGTGATGCGAGGTATTTCATCAGGGAGTGGGGGTTTGATGGATTGTTGAGGCCCAAGGCTCGGGAGAAGTTGGAGCAGGCCGCGCGGGACCAGTGTTGGGATGGGAGTGTAGGAGCAGTGACGGCCGCAATCCAGGTGCCTAGGATCTTGGCATGGGCTTTGAAGTCAAGTAGGCCCATGCCACCATGATGATGAGGGCCAAACATGACCTCTAGCCTTACTGGTGGAGGGCGGCCTGACCAAAGCCAACCTTGTAGCAAAGCATACAGGGATTCGAAGAAGCTTGGGGAGAAGGGGATGGCATGGGCTCCAAACCAGACTTTGGATAGGAGCATAGAGTTGGCAAGAACAACCCTGCCAGTGAGGGTAGTAGGGTGGGCTCTGAGAGAGGCGATTCGCTTCGTCACGTTGTCCAGTATATGGCCCTCCATTACTGCTGACGCATATCCTCCTGCCTCCAACCACACGCCCAGATGGCGTACCGGTCCTATGGTAGGTCGCGGCACAAAGGGGAGCACCAGTGGAGCGGTGTGTTTTGAGTTAGTAAGGCGTGGACTTGGGCGAGCAGCTGGGCTGGGTTGGGAACTACTTGCTGGGGCCCAGCAGTTCTGAAACTGACCAAGGAGGATGATTTCGGTTTTGGAGGCGTTCAGTGCCGCGTTGCTTACCCGGGAATATTCCTGGATGAGGGCTTCAAGCGCGCGTGCATCTTTATTATTAGACACCCCCACCACGCAATCATCTGCAAATGCCATCATCTTGACTGGAGTTTGGCTTGGCACATGGACCCCAGTGAGTTGGGCATTCACATTTCGCAGTAGTGGGTCAAGGCTGAAGTTGTATAAGAGTGGGCTCAGGGGTCCCCTTGTCGCAGGCCCCTTTGAGGATGGACTACATCCATTAGGAAACCTGGGCCGCACACAGCCATTGTTGCAGATTCCGTGAGCAGCATCACCCAGTTAATGAAGCGGGGAGTTAGGCGGAATTGTTGGAGGCAGGCCCTAAGGTATTCCCAGTCTACTCTATCATAGGCCTTTTGTTGGTCTAAGAATACAAGTGCCCCAGAGGCTGTGGACTGACACACATTAGCCACAGAGTGCACGTTATCCCAAATTGACCTTCTGGGGATGAAACTGAATTATTCTGGAGAGATGGTGGCAGATGCTACAGTCCCTAAATGGTTAGCCATAATTTTGTTAAAATTTTGGTGTCTGTGTTTGTTAGAGAAATGGGGCGCCAGTTGGCTAAGTCTAGCCTATCCCCTCTCTTGAAGAGTGTGACTGTAAAAGCCTCATGTCCTCCTGGTAGGAGGCGTTTCCAACAGGCTTTGGTTGAGTGAGGCTAGCAGCAATGGGGATATATATTTAAAATATTTTTTGTAGAACTCATATGGAATGCCATCTGGGCCTGGGCTTTTTCGGTTTGGCGCACCACAAATGGTAGTCCATAATTTGTTCGGAGTAATTAAATTCAAAATTTCTGGGTATCAGAAAATGGTGCGGATATGAGCTCTGTCGAGAAATTCCGCCATTTCAGCCAGCTGAATTGGTTTGGCTCAGTATAACTCAGAGTAATATCTTTGCATTTTGATTGCCACTTCGGCCGGTGTGTCCACGATAGAATTATCTGATCTTCACACCTGTGTGCAGGCCACGCTCTGGCGTGGTGCAAAAATTTTTTGAAGAAGTATGCAGTGCACTTGTCGCCTTTAGTGATGCATGTGGCCCTGTATTGGATACAAACCCGATGTTTGTGTTGCCTTTCAAGTGCGTTGAGGTGTGCTGCTGCCTCCGCCCACTTCTGGCCCCATGCAGGGCTATATCCTGAGGCTGGAATGTTGGACTCCAAGTGGGCCAATTCTGCCAGCGCGCGCAATATAACCGCCAATGTGGCTCATGAGCATCTGGATGAGAGATGGCGATAGTGGTGGATGGTGTCTTTTTTGAAAGTTGCCCATGTGGAAATGGGGTCCGTGCAAAATGGTGCAACAAACTGATTTTGCCAAAGTTGCCTCTTCCACCCAGTGGAAAATCCTGGCGACGCAAGCTCTGGGGGGCAGATTTTGCACCAATGTGGGGCCTTTGCAACTGTGACGGGTAAGTGGTATATTATCGAGACCAGTCGGTGGTCGGAGAATTCCATTCTCGTTGTTGTGAAGTGGGAGATGTGGGGTTGGAATTTCGCCGGCGCTAGAATAAGGTCAATGTGGGTCATGGACCTTAATTGGCCATTGTGGATGTGGGGACGCGTCATGTTTTTGAGCAGTGGGGCATGTCGCAGCAGTGCATCCATTAACCCAAGGGTGGCTTTTAGAACGCGTAGTTCTACATGACCCTGTGGGGCGTGGGGTGAGGGCGGCCACCGGTCTATTGGTGAGGTTAGCCAACAGTTCATGTCGCTGATTAGGAAAGAATCGGGGGGTAGCGGGAGGGATTTGACCAACGAGAAAAATTCCCGATGCTCTTGTGCACCGTTTGGGGTATAAATGTTGACAATTGTGTGTGCAACATCAGCCCATGAGAAGGTGACAACGAGCAGTCGGTCATTTAGGAATGTTTCTAAAGATGTAAATTTGAAAAAATTGTTTTTCTGAATTAGCACCCCACAGTGCTTCAACCAAAAGGATAGGGATGGTAGGAGCATTGTTTTCCAAGCATCCTCGGAACCTCGTGGACAGTGGGTTTCCTGGATGGCCAGGATATCCACGGGTAAATTATTTTGTAAAAAACTCAGTTTCCTAGCCCAGGATGGGGAGGCTTTGAGTCTGGTAATATTCAGCATCCCTAGAGTGAAGGTTTCCCCCATCGCACCTTAGGTGCAGGGGTGGGCCCCCTGGCCCACCAGCCTCTTCCAGGTCCCCACGGGCTTTCACAGCAGCGCAGGTATTAGCAGCAATGCTATTGGGGTTTTTGTTAATTTTTGCGGAAAGAGTCACGTTGGCTTTGGCCTTCGCTTTTTGTTTTCCTGATGTTGGACGAATTTTTTGTGGTGTGGATAAGTTCAGTGCACCGTCGAGTGGGGCAAAAAAAAATTCTTCAGTTAGGATAGGTCCCAAGTCAGTTTCAACTGGGGCTTGGGTGCAGCGATTGGGTGAGATCGAATCTCCCATCGGATCCTCAGATTGAGTGGCCCATTCAGCTTGGGCCTCCTAATCTGATTGGGTGGTGGATTCCCAAGTTGCTTCCGCCGCGAAGGTCTTCCATGTCCTCCTGGCGTTGTGAGTGTGGGATGGTGGTGGTGACCTTGGCTGCAGTCCTATAGGCCTGCTTGGCCTTCTTCCACTCCTGCGGGGAGATGGGCTTTACCAATAGGTAGCAGCCTTGTGCTCCCCACAGGAAAGCCTCTTTGGTGCTTGCGGTTGGTTTGTAGTGCGCCTCTCCACTGGCCATGGCCGCCGAGGGGTGCTCTTGGAATGTAACGCCCTCTTTAATGGGGCACACATGTGCCTTATGGCTGAACGCATCACATTGGGTGCAAATGGGGGGCGCGCTGTCCACGGTTACCTGGAATGGGTGGGTGGTGTGCCCTGCAATGTCAATAAAGGTGGAGTGCGGGATCTGGGTTAGGTCCTTCGCAATCTCCTCAGTTGGGGTCAGAACTGCGATGGCTTTGCCGGTGCACAGGTGTGGCATCAGCATGAAACGTTGCATTTCGAAAGATTGTATTTCGCTGTATATGGCGAGACCATCTTTCAGGTGTTGCTCCAAAATGTCACATTTTACCGTAGTAGGCAAAAAGTCAAACGTGAGGAAAATTTGGTCTGATTTTGTCCATCTGGTGCATTTAGTTTCGACAACCTGTTGCCCTTTGGGGAGGTCAACCACTATGCGCACTGCTGCAGCCTCGTCTGCTGCTATTTTGCTTTCAAAACCTAGGTTCAGCCAACCGCGCGACATGGAGTGAGGTGCAACGTACACCACGGTCAGGAAAATTTTGTGTACATCTTCACAAAATACTTCCCAAAGGGCCATTTTTTGGATGTCCAGATACACACAGACTCCAAATTCCACCGACGAAAGTGGCTGGGGGTGTGGCGTGTTGATGTACTGGTTGCATTGTGCTTGCCACGCGAGTATCTCTGGGGAAATTGTGACCTCCAGTTTTTTAAGATTTTTGTCTATTCCACCAGATTCTCCAGGGCATTTTCGAACGTTGGAGGCCGTGGGCCTTCCACCTGCTCCTCTTGCCTTGCTTGCCCAACTGCTCCCAGACATGGGCGCAGACTAATTTCCCCTCATTGAGATTATCAAACTAGATTTAGTCTTGAACTGAATGGGTTGCAAAAGTGTTTGCAACGAGAAAGAAAAGTTTTTTTATTTTATCCTATTTTTTAAAGCATAATTTTTTATAAGCTCTGTGTTTTTTAAAATTTAACTGAGGCAAGCTGACCAGGGGACGGACAATACTGAAACTGAAACTCTAAAACTAAACCCACTAAAAACATGAATTGATCTCCTTATCAAGCAGCAAGACATCAAAGAAATGAGAAAATTACCTACCAGGTGGCACAGCGGCGAGCCGCTTATCCCACCATGGTGGAGGAGATGGGGGATCAAGCGGATCATAATCAGGTTCAGCATTGTAGAGGCAGATCAATGCTGAGAGCAAGGGGGTTGGGGCATCCACAGGATGAGGGTCGAGGTGGAGTAGATAATTATTGAGATCAACAATTTGGGCCTGGATCAAATCCTCTATGAGTTTGCCAGCATGTTGTTCATCCTGGATGCAGGCGTTGGGAAGTTATTCTAAATTCGCGGTATTGGCTCTTGTGGTGCATGTTGATGGGGAAAAATCTGCCAGTTCAGCAACATGCTTGACAGCGGTGGTAGCAGTTTCAGAGAGGTGTTGGATTTCCTCTTTTGCAGTAGGAGGGAAATCAGATGGGAACAAGGGGGTGTAGCCCTTTTTTAAATTCCTTTACAGATTTTGCACACAATTTGCAATAATGTTGATTATTGGGTGAGGCCATCACGACCTTGTCAAGCTGGTGGTCACTTTGGAAGAAGGCAGCTTTGGGTTTGCGGAAATATCAGTTAGTCAGGGCTAGGAATCAAAGTCTTAATTCAGGTAAGGTCTAAATCAATTGGACAACTCGGTGGTGGGACAATAACACCATATTTAGTCACTACATCCAATAATTTCCATGGATTTTGGTTGATTTGGGATGATATGGTGGTAGCTTATTTTGGTTGGGTAGGGTTTGGGGCGGAGATTTTCTGGATTGGACATGGGTCCAAACCTGCTCCTAATTGGTTGTCATGGGTGCAAATTGACCGGTTTAGGCATATGTTGGAACATTTTGCATCTGATTCAAATGAGCGCACGGCCTGTAGGGGTGGGGCAGCCAAACTCCACTTTAAAACTGTTTGTGTGGCCTCATGGGTGAAGTTGACCGTGTTTGCCAGGTTTGAATTGTATCAACAAGCTTTTTTGGTAAGGGAAATTCATGGCAGAGGGTGCAAACTGTGCAGCCATTGCCAGTGTGGGCCCAAAAGAAATGGTCAGTGCGGATGAGATATAGGCATGCGGTGGGATGTTCTGGGCTATGTTCAGATGGTGGGGTTAATGGTGGCCATTGCCCAAGGTGCCGCGAGGTGATCAGCACCACTTGAGAAAATGAATTGGATGATGGGGTTTTTGCTGTAAGTGGACAGCCCTGGAATCAACTCCTCATAAATTGTTTTAAGGGGGAAGGTGTGAAGGAAGCTTTGTAAAAGTCACCACTAGAGTAGTATCATCTGGGAGACGTGTTCAGGTGGTGGTAATGGGGGTGCTTTTATATATTAAGTGCGTAGCTGCTTCAGCGGTTGCGTCCTCTTCTGTGGGGAATCCAATATTATAATAGCCCTTGTAAGGGCGGAAGTCAATAAATCATGCTGGCACAAAGGTGGTTGTTGCCAGCTCAATTATCACTCTGTCAGCATACAGGAAGAGGTGTCCATACTTGATGCAGAGGTAAAAGCAAATATTGGACTGGGGTAGGGCTAGGGGGTGGGGGCAGGTTGGGTGGGTGGGCTTGTGCAAGGTGGAGTGATAAATCCCTTGGAAGGACATAGCAACCGGATGCATTTGGCAGACTGGACAAGCCATACACGTTTGCCTGCTGGGTGGTAAGCACTAGCGGATGGAGCACCACTGCCCCATACTGGGGCAGCAGGTGGTGGATCCAAAGACATAAATTTGGAGATTGGTGTGGTGAGGCGGTGGTGGAAAATCAACTTGTTTTATGAAATTGCTTGAAATTGATGTCAAGCGGAAAGAGTTGGATAAGCTCTGTGTTGGACTATTTTAGGGAATAGTAATTTGGCATTAGATGCCTGTAGATTTAAGTACCTATCTTATGAAAGATTAGTGAACAGATTACATGCAAAGTAAAAAAGCATGTGGAAATTCTATAAAAATTAAATTAATATATCACACAATTTTTTCTTTTTGCTCAAAATCACATATAAGTAATTTTTGAAAAAAAGAAAACCTTTTATTTTCCACTGCCACCTCTACCACATCAGTTTCCCATTTATGTCCTTGGCTCCATTACCTTCTAGCATTTACCACTCACCAGGAAAAAGCGTGCAGATGGGCTCATCCAGTCTACCAAAACTTCTGGCTGATTTGTCCCTCCAAGGAACCTAGCACTGCACCTTTCACTATCCACCTAACCCACCCTCATCCCCTAGCCCTAACTTGATCCAATATTTGATTTTTCCTCCACGTCGAGTATGGACGCCTCTTCCCATATGCCAGCAAAGCAATTATTGAGCTGGCAGGGGCCACCTTGCACCAGCAGGTTTTATCGACTTCCACCCTTATAAGGGCTATCATGATATTGCATTTTCTACCAAAGATGATGCAACCACTGCAGCAGCTATGCCCTTAATTTACAGAAACACACCCAATACCACCACTACTTGACTCGTCTCCCCAATGCTACCACATTTGTGGTGACTTTACAAACCTTCCTTCGCACCTTCCCCCTCAAACACTATAAGCGAGTTGATGACAGGGCTGTCCACTTATGGCACAAACCCCATCCTCCAATTCCTGTTCCCATTTGGTGCTGAGCGCCTAGTGACACCTCGAGCAATGGCCACCATTACCCCCACCAGCTAAACATGGCCCATCACATCCCACCGCGTGCCTATATTCCATCCACAACTGACCATTTCTTTTGGTCCCACATTGGCAATGGCTGCACAGTTTGCCCCCTCTGCCATGAATTGTACCATGAAAAAAAGGCATGTCAATACAATTCAAATTATGTGAAAACTGTTAACCCCACCCATGAGGTCACACCAACAGCGTTCAAATGGGGATTTTGGCTGCCCCCACCCCTACATGCCATGCGCTCATTGAATTTGATGCAAAATCTATTATCTTATGCCCAAACCGGTCAATTTGCACCCATGCCAACCAGTTTGGGTGCAGGTTTAGACTTAAATTCAATCTAACCAATTTCCCGCCCCAAAAATTACCCAACCCAAGCCATGTCTCACCATATTAATCATAATCAACCAAAATCCCTTGGACTTATTTAATGAAGTAAATGAATCCTGTGAATTTGTCCCACCATCAGTTCTCCCAATTAGTATTAAACCTTATCTAAAGTCAGACTTTGATGTCCCTCTCCCACCCAAACAATATAACCCAAACTCACTGCAACCACTTTCCCGAGTGACCATCAGCTAGCTGAGGCTGCGGTGGCTTCACCCAAAAGTTGCCACCTCCACAAAGCCATGGCAGGATCTGTCATTTAATTTAAATTTGGGCTACATACCTTCATGTCCCCTCCCAATTTTGCTGCTGTTGCCAAAGAAGAAATTACTTAACTCTATGAAGCTGCCACCACTGCTGCCAAGAAGGTCACTGAAGTAGCAGATTTTCCCAAACCACATGAATCACAGCTCCAATATTGTAAAATTTGCCCAGATTCCTGAAGCCCACATTTAAGCTGAACACCATATTGCTGAACTTGTAGATGCTATGTTACAGGCCCAAATCTTAAGTAAAAAACTCAACATTTATCTATTTCACCTTGACCCTCATCCTGCAGATGCCCCAACTCCCTTGGTCTCAGCATTGATCCACTTCTTCAATACTAATCCTGAGGAAGATGATGACAATCTGCCTGATCCCCCCTCCCCCTCCGCCATGATGGGATAAGCAGTTCGCTGCTGTGCCACCTGGTAGGTTATTTTCTCATTATCTTTTGTGTTTTGCTACTTGTTTTGAGAAGTTGATTCATATTTTGGTTTTTTTTGTTGGAGTTTTTTGTTTTGATAATGTCATCCCCTGCTTGGTGTACCTTAAATAAATTAAATTGAATTAAAATCATATATCACATTTTTACTAATACCTGTTAATTGACTAATATCATTAATCATTCAACTTAGGTTTGATTATTCCTAATACTTGTTTGATAGGTACCAATTAACAACATCAAACAATTGTCATCATTTCCTTTTCTGATGAATTTTCCAATATATTTTTTTTGTCACCTCTGGGAGGATGGAGTTGTACCAATGACCTCACTTCCTATTGTCAATGATGAACTGAGTTAACAAACACTGGGCCTCCTAGGTTGCTGTATAAAGATGAGCTCATGGTACTAATAGACATGTCTGAAGAAGATAATCTTATTAATCTGGGGTTTGTGTTGGAATTTAACCAGACTATGTAAATTCCAATATGTTCCAAAACTAGTGCTCTATTAAGGTAAATTCTACTTTTACAAGGTAGCTTTGATGTTTTTCAGGCTTCTGATAGAAAAAACTAAAAATTAGAAAGATGTCAATCAATCAATGTGTTAACTATGGCTAGTTTGATAAACAGACTATCAAATGAGAAGTTCTGAATTAGCTTCAATTATCTATAGCTATATCAATAATAAGGCTTCCAAAACTATTGGGCATGATTCCTAATAAATTTTATATCTGCAAAGCTCTGGTTTAGTCATTATTTAACTGATGAATTAAGTCTATTTTAATGAGTACTTAATACCAGGCAACTATGCCAATAGTTTTGTAATTCACTTATTAGCAACATTGCTTTACACTTGTATTGCCTTTTTACCTACTCCTAGATTTTGGTAAACCCTAGAGTAAAGTGAAGAAGTATATAACTTATTTTCTGGTGAAAATACTAATGAGATAACTAAAATAATTAGGAATTTGAACCAAACATCACCTAAAAAACCTCACAACTTGTCCCTGAAAATCTTAATTTAGTAATGGCCTTTTCTAGTAATTTTTAGTTGCTTATTGTTAGGTAAAAGTTGTCTTCAATTCATCAAAGGGCATACTTTTTACATGCCCCATTTTTTGGATCAGATCTCGCTTTATGATGTCAATAAGTAATAAACTTTTTTTACAACAACTTCCATGAGCCTGTAATTTGCTGCTTTTAAAAATGCTCAGCTTTCCTTCACCATGCCTGTGAGCCCTGAGTTTAATTGTACTGATTTGTTACCAGATTCAAATGAATAATATAATAAAACTCATATGCAAATTATCTTTTTCAATGCACTTCCATTTTTTATGCATTACAAAAGTTATTGCGAGCCTCATGACAGCCAAAAAAAGCCCATTTCACCAAATCATTATTTGAACAAGCCTTTAAGGGCACTTGTTTTGTTAAATATTAAGTTAATAAGTGACTTTGACATCTAAAAAAATAAGTCACTATTAGAATTAATTTCCTTATGTTGTCCTAAAGTCAAAAGTTTATGTGACAAACCAACTATCTGATGATGGTCTGGGAAAAGAAGGGAATGATAAGTTAATAATTACCATACATTTACTAAGCCCTGCCTCCCACATTTCCATCAGGTAATTGCCAAATGATGTAGTAGCTGTGACCACTCACTTGCATAAATAATGTGAAGTACTATTAACAATGAATTAGTTACAAAGCCTTAGTCCACCAAAATGGATCAAAAAGAGCTTTTGGTCACCTCTAATAGTACCTCAAGTTTAGCAGTGTACAAGTGCCATACCAATTAGAATGTTGATGTAATCAAGTATTTAATTATCTGATTTACAATCTTATCTAGGTCAAGCTGACAGTATCAATGTCAACATAGCAAACACCTATTGACTTATTGTTTGAGTAAAACTTCCATAGTAATACAGTATTTTAAATAAAGGTAAAAGATATTATAATTAGTGGTGCACCAATCAAAAACATGTCCAAATTAGTAGAAAAACTTGGCCTTGTGCCTGCTATCAACTATTATAAAGAATACAATAGTGCACATCGATGAATCCCCCCCTTGGGTTGGGACCATCTAGTACTAAAAAAAGAATACAATAGTGCATTGCCTACTTTGACTATATCTGAAGGAATTATAGTACATTGCTGCTGCGTTTTAGCTCACTGAAGTATCAGCTCTGACATTCGCTTTCCTAATCATTTTTATGTCTTTCTTAATGTGACTATTTTAAGGACTTATATTCTCAAGGAGAATTTTGATCAGAATACGTTGGATATTAGGGCAACCCACCCCACAGTATCAAAGATTGGAAAGACAACAGCCTTGCAGCCCAAAATCAGGCGTTTTTAATTTCGTCTCAAAAAGACAGTATATTGCCAAAAAATAAAAAATATGTAACTGGACCAAGTGTTTTCCCAACCAGATTATAGATGAAGAGTATACTTCTTAAAGCAACCATAAATCTTACCATTCTGATGGATCATATATTGGGGACTGAAAATAGACTAGTTATTTTAATGGCTATATGACGAAGCATTTGCCCCCATTTCTCTTACTAATCTTGATAGAAGTAGACGCATCTAAGATTAATTTTCCCAACAATGGCGGACAACAAAATACTATTAAAAACAAATACTACTACCCTTAAATATCAAGCGGCATTATATTGTTAGTATGTGCATAATATAACAGAATAAGTAAAAAGCATCCCAATTCTTGAAATTTGGATTAACTTTGAATTGAAGGCTAGGAATGCCAATCAGTATGGTCATTGATCCTTCATAAAAAACTCTCCATTCTTATGAAGGATCAAAAGATAAAGCATTAGATTTATTTGAAGTACAAGGTATTCTTTTTCTTGAGACAATTTTAGTTTTGGGGTGTTCACAAGACGTAATAAACCATAAGGATACTGTGTACTATACCCCATTTGCCTGCGTTCTAATAAGTGATTTAAAGTGACTAATGAAGAGGTTATCTAGGAAGCTAACAGTTTGTACAATTGGGGTTATTAGTGCCCTCTAAGAGTCCTTTTGACTCCCTAGTCCTAGTTTATAGAAAGAAGTGGGCTCCATTTAAATGTTGATTAATTATCAGAAGCTTAATATTATGACTAAAACGAATTAATATCCTTTGAGACATATTGATGATGTGCTAGACCGCACAGCCAGTGCGTAATACTTTTTAGTCATGAATTTTATGTTTTAGACTATTCTAAAATATTGAGTTGACAAATCAGAACAGGTGTTTGTGTCAAGATTACATATAAGGCATGTTTAACCAATTGGAAGACTCAAGGGTTGTGCAACGCTTTTGCAACTTTCCAACATGCCATGGATAGGATCTTAGTGATTTTAAAAATCCCCTGGATGTTAGTTTGACGGATGATATAAAAGTAATTGTCCAGAGAGTTTTTGAACACTTAGAGAGCAGAAAGAAAGTATTACCACCTTTCTAAGGCTAATTTGATAATTAAGCTACAAAAGTGTTTCATCTCAGAGAACAACTTGATCATCTTGGTTCTGTTATTGATAGGCAGGCTTATGGCCCCAACCAGCTAAAAGTATAGCAATCAGAAATATGATGCTACCAGAGAGCAATCAAGACATCCAAGTATTTCTGGAGATGACTGGCTAATATTTTCAATTCATGAAAAAATATTGGTACCCTAGAAGGACCTTAGTCCAATATTTAGGAATGGTTTAATTTGTTGAACATTTTCCCTCTTAGCTGTAAAATAAGAATGTTTTTGGTCAAAATCAGCTGAAAAGGAGAAAGGTTGGCCATTTTTAAGTTTTTAATAATAATACAAAGGACTTAAATAATACTAACGATTATATCAGCCAAAAGACCCTGACCAATTCTCGGTGAACCCTGCAAATTGGGGTAACACAATTTTGTATACTTCACAGGCAATAAACACAAGATTGAGCAGTCAGATTACTCTGACCATGCGGCGGACTCTGGGGCATCCACTAGATGGTACTCCCCCAGCCACAGCCAGGTCTATAAAAGCACCTATGCGTGGACCACCCCCTTTTATAGGCTTGGTGGGGGTCCCTAAGGTGCAATACATTTATCAAATGGGGATTGGCTGAAATTCATCAAATTGTTACCCCATGGGTACATATTGGCAAAAAACTTCCACATCCATCATTCATCCAAAGTAAAGCGATTATTCTGAGCCTCAATAGGCTACATTCCCATACTTCCTAATTTGGACTTTTCTAAGCTATTATGAGATTATCATTATATTTCCCTCAAACTCTTACAGTTTAAATACTGAACGGCCAGATATTTTTAGGAGGGTATTTTTTCAGCACTGCTAATAAATCCATAATAACCCAGTTTTTTATTTGTTCTTTATTTTTAATTTTAAATAGACCTTTGTGGAATCCAGCAGCATAAACCACAAACGAGCAAAATCAGCTGGATTTTTACATAATTTGACTTAACATTTAACTTTTCACTTGCCTTCAACAAACTTTGAGCTTGTCTGAATAAAGCGAATTTTGATGTATCTTGACTTTGAGAAACCCTTCCTTATCTAAACAGACTTGTCTCTCACTACCATAGGGGCAGTGTTAATGCAAACTGATATTAAGTGATTGGTCATCCTGTTTTATTGTGTCCATTCTCTGGATGTACTTAATTTGGTTTACACAGTAACTTAGATAGAATGTCAGCCGTTATCTATGTTTGTAAAAAGTTCCAAGTCAAATGCTTGGGGTACACTTTACAGTAGTAACCAAATATGCTTCTCTTCATTAGTTTACAGTTCCTTAAAGAACCAGAAGGTTGGCCGGCTAGATGAACTTTGAAACTACTAGCTTATGATTTGAAACAATATTGTTATACATGAAACACTAAAACGCCAATGGTCTTTCTCATCCCCTCACCTTGGCCTTAGAGGCTAATCTGGCCAATTTTCTGACAAAATGGCAACGCATTAACATTGGAATGAGCCCAAGAAAGTGAACTGCATGCTAGAGAACTCAATAAATGATTTCTCATTATGATGAGAAACAATATGAGTTTATAGAAACTATTAATCTTATTTACTAGGCCACTTAGCAGACTGATATAATTATTGTGGCTCATAAGGCGATGAAGCATAGGCGTTATTATATGACAATTGCACAGTTAAACCACCTTAATCATAGAAATCTTGCCTCTCAATATCCTGAAACTCTTACCTGTTGTCAGGAATGTCAATCCAAATCCCCTTACCAGAAGACCCCCTCAAACTGATTTAATAACCCTAATTTGCTTGGAACACCATCTCTATTGACATTGTAGGCCCCTTGCTCAACATTTATTAGACCAAGTACATCATTTTAGACATCATTCACTTCACCCAGTTGGTGGAGGTAAAGCATTCAAGAACTTAGTCATCACAACAACAGATATGTTTATACAACAATATAATATATTGGCATGGTTGTCCTCAGCTTATGATAATGGATAATGTATTAAAGATATGCCTCATACAATCTCTGTTATGAATTATTCTAATGGGTATCTTAGAGGTGTTGTTGATTCACTATCATTCAGAGATTAAAAGCACAGTTGAGTTTTTATTTATATGATACTTGATGATTCTAATCCCAAAAATCCCAACAGTCAATACTTGTATAAAGTCTAAGACTTTCACTAGTACCTTGTTTATCTTAGTTGGGTGACCAAGTCTCTCTTAGGACCTGACAAAAAAAGTATCCATCATATGGTAAGAAAGCAAAGGGATGTATTGAAATAAAGTCACCAAACGGAGATTTAAACTAAAAGCATACCTTTATTATAAATTAGATTGGGTTATTTATATGTTATTTCTAACAATATAATCCTAATAATGGAAGGGAAAAATACAATGATAAATGGGAGCCATTTGAACAGAGGATTTATTTTATCTAACATCCAAATTCATGAATGTCTCTTTAGATCAGAATTTTATAGACATTAATATACTCTAAATGGCCCATTTAAATTAGCTTTCGTAATATTCAAGTTATCTTAGTGCATATCCTAAATTCATACCCTTTTGAGGGTACAATTCAATTTGAAGCCTCTTAAGTAATATAATGGATTCATTGCATCAAAACTAAAGTTTCATAACATGGCGTTTTGGTATTTAATCTTAGGGAATCAAGGCCTTAGGTTGGGTATGAGAAGTTTTTTACCATCAGATTGAGCATCACTACTATTTAATTTATCTTTGTAGTAATTTAGTGTATTTGATAAAGTTTCCTTAAGTAGGTTTACTCTACAGGTCATTTGATGGGATTGGTTGATTAAGATTTTTCAAAGTATGCCTGATATTGGTATCCAAAATCACCCTCTACAATAATATTGTCAGGGGAGTACCAGTGTAAGAATTGACTATGTACTCAATTGATTGTGACTTCTGTTTCTAGAGACTTAGTTGATTACGCTTCTCCACACTTATGGGTTATGACGTATGGTCATTACCAGATGAAATCCAATATTCCTCTATGCAGCGCTAAGCAGTTGTGTTAGTATAATACTAAATTGTAAATCTTAAAGATGGACAAATGTGGCAAATTTTCATCCACTAATTGGCCTTCTCTAATAAATTTTTAAGCCAGATTCATCATTTTGTAAGACTGGAGTTAAATAATTTTTTGTTTTTTCTTATTGGCATTTTTAGGCTCTTTGGTGTTATTACTAGTAACTTCATTTGCCAATATGTCTGGGATGCTAGGTTCTCTTCCATATATAAAGCTTTAAATAGGGACGTATTGATAATATGATAATAATTCATATATAAGGATATCAGTGCGCTTAGGAGATATTGTTATCAATTTAAAGAGTTGGGACTAGAAAAATTATCAGTATTAAAACTATAGTTTCATTCACTTAGTCTAAATTTTTATTCTTTTTTGGGTTATAGGGCGCTGAGAAGAGCTATTGTGTCTTCATGCTTATCTCTAGGATTTTTACAACATTTGAGGTAAAGTTTCTCATATTATTGCATAGAAATACCTGAAGACAACCATGCCAAAAGAATTTATATTGATATAGGAAGCTGGTGATAGCCATGGAGGTTTGCGCGTCGAATGACAATTGATTATTCATTTTGTGAAGTGATCAATTCCTGCAAAAAATATAATAATTACCTCCTGATATTTGTGGAGTGGGCTGCAACATCTAAAAGGATGGTATTAAATGGCTTTTTAGGGGCCTTTTACTGATACTTGTACTTAGCCTTACGCAGCAGTTATATATGAAAAGGTATGCATGCATCTAAAACTCTCACTACAGAGGACATAATTCCTTTCCAATAATATCGCTTATTAACCCATTTTTAAGTTTCTGGCTTTCATGTCCCAAGGTAATGTGAGCTCTTTACTATAATTGGTACCCATTCTAATGGTAATAAATAATGTAATCAGTCTGTTCCTATTTCTTGTTTAATAACCTATCAATAACTTCCATATTTTATGAGTGTTGTTTCTGCATCTTCTGAACTGGTTCATCTTTATCCTCCCAAGAGTCCAACTTCAAGAGTAGGTCAAGTAATTTTTCAGCTTTATTACTTTCAAATTGAAACAGGGTCATTTGAGATATTTCATCCACATATATGTTCCACATCACTGCTCAATAAACAATAGTCATTTCATAGTGTTGTAGTATGAGAGCCCATCTAGCTAGCCATCCAGTATAAACTTTCATGTTCTAAAGCTACTTTAAAGAATAGTGGTCTGCTACTACTGAATAACTTGTAAATCAAATGAACGGAAAAAGTTTTTACCACAAGTAGAACTGCTAAGCATTTCTTCACTGTGACGCTGTAATTTTGCTAAGCCTTTGAAAGCGTCTTGTTGTAATAAGACACCAGGTAGTCAATTTCTTTGTCATACAACATTGAAATAATGTCCCCTAATGATGGATTGGATGCGTCCATAAATGTAATGAATGGCTTCCCATAGTTCAAATGTAACAAAATTGATCTTTATTTTAATAAATCTTTCATTATCTTGAAGTTATTCTCTAATATACTCTTATAAAGGGTTATTTTTCAAATTAAATTAATGAAGGAATAGGTGAGTTTATAAAGATTTGGGATATAATGATGGTATTAACCCATTATTCCTAAGCATACCTGTATATTCCCATGCTTCTTTGGTTTAGTCATCTAAAAAATCGCTTTAATATTATCATATAAGTGTTGAAGACCTTCCCATGATATGACATGTCCCTAAGAATTCCAACTTTTTTGAAGAAGGTACACTTCATGGGTTTGAGCATAATATCATTTTCTCTAATCTCAAAAACAAACTTTTGATTAGATGATTAATAAATGTAGTAAAAAACTCTTATGTCATCTAATCACAATCAGCATCTCAGTTTGAGAACTTTAGGTAAGGTCCATTGCGGTGAAATAAAGTTAACATGCTTACATAATCTCTGAGGAGCCAGTTAGGTTATATAATTTTTTCCACTCTTATTAAGGCGCACTTACTTGTTCTTCAGGCAATAAATCCATCTGCTAGCAACTACTGGCGATTTCTATCATACAGAGGAAATCTAAGACATGAATTTGGGCCAAATCATTGTATACTTGTGAAATGGAATAGCTGCTTTCTTTGTAACTATGTTTAGCTTCTTGTAATCCATCACTATTTTAACTATCATTTTACTTCTTTATGAGTAAAAGTGTGGATGACCATAGACTCTGGGAGAGCAGTAGTAAGCCAGAATCTAATACTTGCTTTAGCTCAGCTTTTTGTATTTTTACTCTACCTTTAACTTCCTTTATGGCTTTGCTTGTATTGAACTTGAATCTCCTATGTTGATACTGTGCATCTAATTGTACATATGACTATAATCAACATCAGCTGTGGAAAAAATCCTGATAAACTTCAAGTATCTCTTTCACCTTTTCTAGTTACTCCTGATTTAAATTATCAGATTACCGATTTGAGGTATTATGCAAAATAAGTTATCATTGGGTAGGCCCAAATTTAAGTTAAGTTTCAATAAAATGTACCTAGTCAAATTATCAATTAAAAGCTAATTGTCCTATTCTAATCTCCTGTTGTAGCTTGAGTATTATTTGTTAGATTTCCAAGTAGTTACTTAATTGGCCGCTGATAAGCTGGGTCAAGGACACCTGGTAACACTCTTGGATCAAATAAGATGACTGACAATGTTAGTAATGTGTAATAAACAGTTTTAAAGATATCTTTAGTGTTATGTTGGTTGAAACCACTCTTTTTTCTTTTGGTTTAATTCCTACCTCTTTTGTATCATAGAGTTGTATGCCATCTGCTGCATCTACTGAATCAGTAAGCTTTCTAATTTTATCCAGAAGTATAATAATGTAAGGCAAAGCAAAAAATGAAACTTACTAGACAAGGTTATTCCTTATTATAAGTCTTTACTATCTAACATAGTGGGAGCTTTATAATTTAGGAGAGATATGTACCCTTATTTCAAGTTAGTACCTCCTTCATATTTAATAATAGGATTGCAACCCAATGATTATGTCATAAACTTTTGTCTAAGGAAATTTCAGGATCAAAAACTGATTTTAAATTCAAATTGCTAAGGAGAGTAAGCACATATAAATTTTTGTGTTATTTAGAACCACGGTGCTATACTCCTGCATGTACCCAAGTTCATGGAAAGTTTGATATTCTTAATGAGCAGGGATGAGACAACAGTGATAGGAGATCCCTTATCCAAGATAGCCATAACTTAACCCCCTAAATCACCACTTCTACCTTGGTTAATGTTCCTCCAAAGTTTAGCATTAAGGATAAACTCACTTTAAGACAAAGCATTATATTAAGCTTACTTGCGATCTCAGAATAACTTGTTTTCCACTTGGCTGCGTATGTTTTAAAGGGGTCATACCAATAATACAAGAAACTGATCAGCATCACTGGCTATGTCAATAATTCTTGGACGTCAGATAACTTAAAAGAGGTAGGTTTTCTCCAGGACTTGGGCGTTGCTACTATTTTTGGCTTTCAATAAATTACATGATGGCAATCTCAACTGGTGTACCTAAAATATTTTTATCAGTATCTTCATAACCCCCTTCAGAGTTGTCACTAGATATAGTTATTAATATAAGTGTAGTGAGCAATTGGAAAAGTCTCAGTTTCAAGTATTATAGTTTGGTGACTTTAAAGGTAAATAACCCTAAAATGATTGCTTTTTTCCATGCTCAGCAAGAGCAGGGTTCTAATTAAAACAATTTTCTTTGGTGTGTTTATTATTCTTACAGAAGTTACACTTAAGCTTCTCCATCTTCTTTGGATTTTCTTCTTCCACTTCATACACTATGGTTTTATGTAAACTTTTTTAGTGGTTTTCAGATTGTGTATATGAATCACATTGAGTAGATTTTCTTTGTTGTCTAGATATAGTTTAAGCTTAATTTGAATAAATTAATGTAAATGAACAAATCAAGATTACTATGTAAATCAGCAACAACGGCTGCTACATAATCGTTCAGTGTAAGAAGTTTCAAGACCAATATCTTTAACCTCATATATAAGCAATCTGAAAATTTGGCTAGGGTTTCTATTTGACATAATGTGATGCTCATGAAAACATGTTTCTTTATACTCAAGCTTTGATTGGAACAAAATTTCTTGATAACAGTTTTTTTCACTTATCTTGAGTATTCAGGCTGTCCCTGTGAGGGGCCATAACCTCCTGTGCCAGATGACTTAAAAGTATAAGATAGGTTTAATCTTATGAAAATCAGTTGCACCATACTTTGTAGCCTCATTAATTTAGAGGAAGGGTTCAATACTTCCTTCCCCAGGTGTAAACATTTCCTTTATGTAGGAACAAAGTTAGTAGCTTCCATACTTGAGACAATTTGTACTCTGGGAGCATCTTACTTAGTGATTTTGGTACTTGTATCACTCTGTTCAAATTTTCAAGTGAGTTAGTAAATTTTATCTTGTAATGGGTTAAGATGATAAAATTCCATCAATGGTAATTCTGGGAGTGACATCTAGTAAGTTAGTGTAATTTAAAGACAATTGTACCATTTTCCATTTTCTTAATGGAATTTCAAGAGAAGTTGATTTGCTGAAGAGTGATAAAGTGAGAAGTTTGTAAGATTTTAATCTCGTCTTCTAACACTATAATGCACTAGTTTAAGTCCACCTTAATTTCCTAGCATTCAGCGCCTTAAGAGGGTTTGTCCATATTATCTTTTAGTTTTATCATGAGAAGTCTTGGAATTGATCAGCCTCAATGAGATGGCAATTAATATGGTTAAAGTCTTACTGTCTAGATGGTTTGCTCTTTATCTCGCTCATAAATTTATTAAGTCATTTAACAGTTGAGTGAGTATCCAATTGGGTTGCTCAGGATACTAGAACCTTCTGAAAATGAGCAATTTGGGTGATAAGGTTCTGTAACACTGACTGAGCTTCTGAAGTTTAGTGAACTTCAAGTCTGTCAACTAGTTATAAAGCAAATTCTAGTTAAGCTTTGATGTGCTTAATCTATCTTTTCTTATTATGTCAACTAGTAGAAACATGGGCAGCCATTTCCCCATGGGCTGCGTCATTTTGTTGCTGAAGCTCTCAGGAAAAAGTTTCAAGTAAATCTATGTCTTTCATTTATAATTCTTAAAGTCCTTTTGCGAAGTTCCATAGCTTTCTTTACATACTTGATACCTTTAGAATCAATGGTCCCCATTTGGTTATGTAGTTGGATAATTTAGGAAATTCTCTTTAAAAAGTCTGCATATATCCCAATACTTTGTGACTCTAGATTATATAAAATGCTCATAGGCCATCTTAAGGCCCCTTGAGTATTGATGTGATGATGGAGTTCCTTATTATGGACTCTCAATAAGTGCACAATATGGTATAGTTAAGGCTTATGAACCACATGATATATCTGGATAGGTTTTCAATTGAGCTGTACGTCTCTTAAGAGTTAATATTTATATAAGTTCATAAGAATTCTGTCCACGAAGGGTGCCCTTTTGCAGCTGGCTCTTTCTCCTTTATCTATTATTCCCCAAGTTAAGTCTCTGACCACCACATTATAATTTCAGGTTAGACATCATATATTGGATCTCAATTTAATGTTCTTGTAATCCTCTAAATGATATTAAGCGCAGACTTCCCATTATACGTCATCACACTTTCCATTGTGCACCTAGCGTGTTAACTATCAGAGCTGGATTATCTTCCATGTTGCAATAAATTATATGCAGGTACTGTTAGGTGATGGATGTGCCCCCTTTAGTGAGCATTTACCTGTAAGAATTCCATTTTTGAGATACTTAATGGTGCTAATTTCATGAAACCCGCCAGTTTTAATTTTCTACAAGTTTATGACTTTTTCAAGTAACTTGTAAATTTAATTGATGTGTCCTTTTCATGATTAGGTCTCAACAATTAGAGTATCCATCTATGGTAAGAAAACAAAGTGAGTTATTGAAGCAAGTCACCAAATGAAAATTTATAATAAAGAGCATAGCTTTATCAAATAATAGATTTGTGATATTTCTATGTTAATAATAACAATATAATCTCTTTTTTAGCACTAGTGGTGCCCAACCCAAAAGGGTGACCCGCCACGCATCTTCATTTTTCAAATGTGCCAAACAAATGGATTATCATAATAGAAAAAATCCTAATATAGCCCCTAAGTTATTATCCTAGGAGGCCATATCAGATGGTGAGGAAGCTTTGAGGAAACTTTTTTCCAGTGCCCGCTTCAGCCAGTGGACCATAGCGTACACCCTTTGGGGTAGGAGTATCAGTGACGTGTGGCATAAGAAGGTATAGTTGTGGGTTTTCTTCGTTTATGATGCTGGCAGTGTCCATTGCCTCCACATATTAAGCAAGTTGATGCTCAGAAAAAGTGATTAGAGTAGGCACACAAGTGAACGACTTGATGCTCTGGTAGTTTTGAGGATAATTGGGGCCAAAAAGAGAAGTTTTTGTCACGTTAATGCAAGTGTGGCTCGCACCAAAAGTGATCTCCTCAAATTTGTATTTTTCATCTTTCTCAAAACTCGTGGAGGAAGTCTGGGATAGAAATACCCTCCACTAGGGTTCCATTTCTATATGAAGTTTCTGGTGGAGTAGGGTGTTGGCAGGGGCAGATTCAGTCTCAACTGCCAATTTATTTATATCGTTATAATTAGAAAAACTGGGTTTTGCATAGAAATGGCAATAACGCAAATCAGGAGGTTTGATAAAAAACTTCTCCAAAGCAAAATCTGGCTTGACATTAAACGGTCTGCTGCTATCATCAATCCAGTTAAGACATTCAAATGGATTAAGCTTGACCAATTCTGGGCCAGCCACCAGAATGGGACAGTGGCAGGGTCTCTATTGGTTGCAGACCATTGACTATGAAAGATCAGTCAAAATCGTTTCAGCCACTAACTCAGGAACCATAATCCAGTTAAATTGTTCATATTTTTAAAAAATTTAACTTTTGATCGGCTGCAACCTTAGAGAGGCACCAGAATTTTCTGAGGGTGGGGGCAGGAGGATCAAGCCCCATTTGAAAAATTAGCCAAATCAGCCTCTGACCCAACGCTGGAGGGAAGAGCGATGGAAGTGGAAGAGGCGTAAACCATAGTGCACTTGTGCTTTGAGTGATCAAATTCAAAGCACAAGGGGCAAATGGCGCGGCCATTTTCAATGTGCTCCCAGAAAGGGTGATCAGGGGTGGATCTGATCACAGTGCAGGGGAAATTGTGAGATGGGAATTGCAATGAAATGGTAAGATTGTCACAAAGGCGCAAGGCCCTACTGGATGATCCACCCCATTTGAAACCACAAACTGCAATAGGGGTCTGCGTCATAAGTGGCCAAACCATCCATGAGCTCATGGTGGAGGCGTTTGGGGGAGAGATGGGGGCAACCTGGCAAGCTGGACCACCAAAGTGGCCTCATCTGAAAGCCAGGTTTGAATGGTTGAGAGGGGAATATTTTAAAAACTAATGATAGCTTAGCTGCTGCTGCTACAGCAGCTTCAGAGTGGAAGCCAAGGTTAAAATATCCCTAGAAGGGACGGAAATCAATAAATCTAGTGGGTTTGTACACTGCCGTGGCCATCTCAATGATGGACACACTTGCATATGGGAAGAAATTCCCATATTTGACCTAGAGGCCAAAACGTAAATTGCTCTGTGGGCGCACCAAAGGGCTCCAGAGCACCGCCTGGGAGCTTGTAAGGTGGTAGGCCAAGTCCTGAGATGGGACATAACGCCTGGTCATGTTAGGAGGGCTAGCAGAGCCAGCCTGGGCGCGCTTTAGTGGTGGGCAAAGTATGCTAGATGGCTGCGCTACCACTCCATGCTGGGGCAGCAGGCAGTGATTACATTGACATTGGTATTTATTGGCTCAATTGATTGGTCGTTTTTTGTATTTTTAAAAAAATACAGATTTGGCTTCAATTTAGTTATCAAAGTGAAAGAGAGAAAATAACAATATAATCCCTATAAGAAAAGAGAACAATATTAAGATTTAAGGAGTAATTTGAATGGAGGCTTTTTAATTAATATCACATCTGGATCCATGAAATCCTTTGTATCCCAAATTTTTAAAGGCGTTATTACACTTTTCCTAGTCCATCTATATAAGATTATTTAAGGATTGAGTCAATCTTTGGCATATTCTAATTTGTACCCATTTGAGGGAAATATTCAATTTCCATCCCCTTAAGTTATCTAATATAGATGTTTATTTACGTTTTGAGTTTCTGTTAACTCAGTAAATACTTATTTTAAGATGGGAAATTGAGAATTTTTATATCAGATCTGAGGAGAATTTTTGTATCAATTTGAGAATCACTACTATTCTATCAACCTGTATAGTTAATTGAGGCCTTTGTTAAAATTCTTAGAATTGGTTTGCTTTGCAAGTCATATGATGGTGTCACTTAAATAAATATCTTCATAGTATGCCTGATAACCCTGGTATCCAACACTAAAGCTTCTTTTATGATCAAATGACCTTTGAGCTTCTCTGTACATAAAAAATGGTATAAATCTGAAGTGTTATCTTTTTAGAGGAAGCGCAATTGCTAATAAATATTGAATAAACTTTCTGAATAAATTTCAAGCCCAAGAAAGACGTGCAACTATTTTCTTTTTGTAGGTTAATGCCAGTCTGTTACTGCAGAGACCTTTCAAGGCAAGATAGTAACACTGCCTTCCTAATTGTATACCTTAGAATCTCAATATCTGAGATAAAAAGCTCACATTTTTCCAGATTGACATATATCTTGTATTTTCTTAATCTTTGTGAGAAGTTCTTTTAAATGTTTTAAGTGATTTATAATGTCCTTTAACTATACACGAATGTCATAAATTTTATGAATCACAAAGTCATCTTGCTTTAGGAATAGGATATATGCCATTATAGCTTGAAAGGCTTATGGAGCGTAACATAGTCTAAAAGGCATTAAAAAGTATCCACAGAGTTTTAAAAGTATATCTGACTGCTTTCTTCCAATCATGCCCCTCTGTAATCCTGACTTGATTATATATATCACTCTAGTACACCTTTGTAAACCTGAGCCCTGTAATACTATCTGTTAATTATACAGCTGATATGACATGATTTAACTGTAATAGAGGTTGAATTAAAATATTAAAAAAAGTTCTTATGCCTACATTCCATTCATTGATAAATGAAATGGAGAGGAGCAAGGCGAAAGTGACCTTCTTGTGTATCCATTATTTAAACTCCTCTTAAGGTAATGCTTCAATAGAGCTCCTTTTTAATGATTATAGAGAAACACTTTTCTCAACAGGACATCTTCCTTGGCATTAAGTCAGCACAAAATTGTAACCCTGGAGTGGGTTAATGTCCTACAAGTTATTTCACTAAGAACATATTGGTAATCTTATATCTCATAGGTAAGTTGTTAATAATATATTATCAATTGTTATCTTACTCAATGGAGCATAACCAAGGGCAAATAGCTGAGTCCGACTATTTCCTGTAATTTGCTGAACCAGAAACTATTCCTTGTTGAAAGTTAAAATCTTGAATATCCTAATTAATGTTATAACGTGCTACTTTCCGCCAAGGGAGACCCAGTATGACAGGAAAGGTAATCATCACATACTGAAATCTTTTTGAAACATAAATAGCCAATATTGACCTTAAAAGGATAATCTGATGCTTGAACATCCAGTGATCCCATTCTATAGCTAGGTATTTTTTTCTTAAGAATACACCCTTTAAAGATCTATATATGTTATAGTTATGGAATTGGCCATGGCTCCAATGTCAAGTAAGCTTCAGGTTGTTACAGCTTGGTCTTTATTATATAGATGTATCTGAGTAGTAGCATAAGATTGAGATGAGATTTTATTATTGCTTTTAATGCTTTCTAATGCCGTAGAGGTTTGATCCTTAATCAAATTGGTTAATTGTTGTGAAAAATTTAGAGCATGAAACATCTATAAGTTCATTCTTTAAAGTATAAATAACTTCCATCCTGGATGTAGCGTTTCTTTTCCTCATAAGCAAGTTTAAATCCTCCCCCTTCTTTAGTCTTAGTTCTGGGGGAAAGCTCCTTGTGCTGTTGTAATCACTGATGTAAAATCTTTGTTCTGTTTTCTAAGTCCTTCAATGAGCTGCAATAGTTTGGGCATTGTGGGTAATCATTGACTTGATCCTGGTTTTCATATAAAATTCATGATACAATATCAACATCATTACTTTAACTTTCCCTAAATTGAGTTGCATTATAGTTGACCCTGTGACTTCCCAATCAAACATTTTCCTGACAAATTAATTCCTTTTTAAAGTTACATTGTATAATAGCTAATGATCCTAATCATGAGAGCACTACTGCATCTTAAATTACATGATTTGAATATTTTATTTTATTCTGTATAAAGAATCACCTACATCGTCAAATTTATTGGCTGTTTTACAAATTTGGAGGTTAAGAGTTGGATCAGCTAACTATAACATGTCCATTTAGTGAAAAGAAGGTATTCACTCTACACGATTGGTGCTCACTATAGGGGGCTGTAGTAGCAAAAAAATAGTTTTAACCTTATATTGACCAACTCAGGAAGGGGGAGGTTCAAAAATAACCAATTCAGCATTTTCTATGCTAATCTTCTTAATCCTAATCAATGGCGCTAGAGCAAATTAATTTAAATGTTCCACTTAGTTTGAGATTTTCCAAGAATTATAGATTCATTATTCTGCAGCTGAGATAGATTGGTCAAATGTTACTTTGAGGACTCCAGCTCTTTTTGTTACAAAATAATTTAATCTTATATCTGCAAAATTTTATTGTTAGCACGATTCAGGACAAGCTTATTCAGCAATATAAGAATTTTCTGGTCTTTGAGCCATCATTAAGTGTTACAGCAAGCTAATAATTTTATCCCAGGTGGGGCAATATCTCACTGGGTATCTTCAACCCACAACACGCAATTTAAAATGACATTTTTCTTCTACCACGCCCTAATTATGGAGTGTTTAATCATACACAGAAAAATGTGGAAGCGTTGAGTGACCTGGATTGTCAGCTTGAATCTATTTTCTATAGTGTTTTCCAGGCTGTGATGATAACCACAACCTTAGTGTTCAGATTATAAAGTGACTGGATAAACTGATTTATCAATTAAATCAAAATGTGTTGACCCTATGATATCAAGCCATGGATAACCTCAGGGTCAGCAAAGATTAAATCCAAGGCATGACTCAGCTCAGAGAGGAAATTGAAAGTATATGAGTCACTTCAGGTGGCATTACTTGACAGGCCAAGACGGTTGAGAAACTTAATTAACACATTTAACACAAAATGAGGTTGGTTACACAACACTTGGGAGTTAACAATGAGACTACTAACCACCTCTATTCATAGCTCTAAAAGATCAAAGGTCAACAAGCAACCATGCAGCGGGATATTCAAGAATTGAGAGTGTTGGTTTGGGAACTTCAACAAGATAGTGGAAATCTCCTCCAGTAAAAAACTGAGCTATATTGTCAAGTCCATGAACTTTGTACTTTAGAGGCTCCCCACAATTTTAAGTGGTGAAAGATGCACAAAAATTCATGAAGTACATAAAGATCTCTAGGAGTTATGACAATTCAAGCAGCAGTGCCTTTATAAGCAGGAGAATTGAAAGACTTGGGAACAACAAATAAAAGGTGAACGCATGATGATATATTTCAGTATTTTGTTAAACTGCAACCCCAGCTCAACCAGAGATACCTGGATAAAAACCCTTGAAAGAGGAGGCTATCCAAGAAATGGTGCATCAGCCTACCTGTTCAGTGCTTACCTTAGTTTTTGCATTGCCTCCTTCTGTGAAGCTGTCAGCTCTTAAACTGAGTCAACCCTGAGCTGATAACCCAAAACTCAAGTTACTTTTGCGCCAGTGACGTCCAGATTAGGAAGCTTCTATCCAGTTTTTAATAATTTGTTATAGTTTATCTTCCTAGGTTTTGACAATAATTTTAAATGTGCAATTGTTCTTGAAAATGTTTAAAAATTCCATGCATGGAGCCAATGACCTTTTTCAAAGCACTACTATGATTAGTTTAGATAATCAGAATCAAAAAATCTTACCATGCCCTAATTACGCAAAGAGCATTACCTTTGCTGATGTGAAAAACGCAATTTTCAAGAGTTTGTGAGCCCTAAATGCATGGCTGCTCAGAAGCCTTCATTTTTGACCATTCAGTACAAGAAAATTAAACTATTACCAAGTTTTCTGACCAGTTTACCAGCATTTCAGGTACTACTTAGTGCTAAAGACATGGTAGACTTTAATAATATAAAGGCGCTTCAAAATGCCACCAAGAATTAGTCATACTTATGCTGCTATCTGCTTATGGAACTTGTGAAGGATTTAGATACACCCTCCATGATAAAGTACTTGGAGAGGTGCAAAGTTTTGTGTGGACTGCCCAATGTGGAATTATAAACCAGTCAACCTCCACAAGCTAATAAGGAAAATAGGAACCACGAAGTTCTTCCCTTGACGTTGAGGTATTTTTGCAATTCTAGCAACCTTGCCAAAAAAATTTTGAATCTGAAAATCCAAGGGGCATTACGCGGCTTCCTGCACCAGGTGGCGCCTAAGTGTGAACTTTGTGACCTTTTAAGAAGATGAAAGCCATGTAAAAGAATCTCAGCAGTAGAAGAAGGATGATCTACTACCAGTCATCATCCAGTCCTGTCCCAGAGTCATAAAGGGACGTGAGCAATGCCTCTATACAAGAAGCCAACATAAGAACCCCTTTTATGTTGGATGTCACCAGAACTCAGTGAGCCATGGAACAAGAAGCACAAGAAGTCATCTGTAATCTTTATGTCGCTCAAATTGCTGAGCAAAATCAATTAGGAGATACAGAAATATGTTAATCATTACCTCCTCTAAAAGGAGCTAAAGTTTCACTACCAGTTGTAAACCTGAACACCTAACTCCTCAATGCATGAGAACAGATTAAGACTAAGATTAGACAAGTTGATACTCCTTCCATTCTGCAATAAAAGTGTGAATCACACTACTTTTCCAATTGAACTTATATCAGTATTCACATAAACAAAGTTCAGATCTGAGCCATTATTGACAGAGGCGCCCCTGTAAATGTAATTTTCAGTCATTTTGTGAAGAAATCAATAATAGCTCCCAACGTGGCGTACCCTCAACAATATGAAATGACTGGGACTATGAGTATCACAAGTAAAGGATTTTATAGTATGCTAACAATGAGGTTCAGCTTCTTGCAGGTTAGTGTCTCAGCTATAGGGCTTCCCAAATATAATTACCAGTTTCTTGTTAGCACCAGCTTAAGTTTTGCGGTACTGTTTCAAACTTTGAGGAGATCACTTTTACTATTCTAGCAAAACATTACTCCTTCATTTTCAATAAATAATTAGGCTTTTCTAACTTTTTATAAATAACTTCATTAACTTGGTTTTCTATGATGATGTAGTCCGTATATGTTACCAACAAATGGGACGCAAAGACTCTTATCTACTTACCACTGTTCTTGAGATCAACAACATCCTTTTTAGGGCCTCTAAGGATTGCATTTTATATCCTGGAGAAAAGAATGTATAGTCAACTAGATTTAAAGTAGAGCTACCAAAAGGTTATTAGGAGAAATTTACTCCCCTTGGCAACAGGTGAGGATGAACCTTGTGCTATCCTGGGATAATCTCAGGTGGTCACCAGGAGATATGTGTATTTTTGTCAACTTAACTGCATCTAATATTTTACAAGAAAGAGAAAAGGATTGTATTTTTACGCCTTACTCTATTGTGAGAAATTCAGGAAGTACATGAATTCAGAAGTCTAATAGCATATGGCTTTCCTGAAACTTTATTACCATATTTCATGGTCTTTTCTTAAGAGAAACTTGAGGATCTAAATTAAAGCATAAGGATCAAGCACTTGCCAATATACAAAAATATACTCAAGTATTTGTATAAATTTCCAAGGATTGTAAATTTGTTTATTTAATTCCTACCCGCTTAATCAGGCTGAAGTTCAGCCAAATGATCCTTGAATTTGCCAGTGGCTTACAGTTTTTGGGCCATTTAGAAACACACTAGGCATAATCGAATGGCTCTGACTTTTCTGGCCAATTTGGGTTTAATTCTCCCTCCATAATCAGGAACTTCAACCAAGGCAGGCAAAGTTACAAGCTGTGGATCCTGAGATCTCAGCTTGTCAGCACTCTCCAAAATTGACTTAGGATTCAAATCAGAAATAATATCAAATAAAATAAATCTTTACTAGACTGTTTTTTGATAATTATTCATTAGGCTAGGTGATGGTATTTATACCTCTAGGGCATTTCCTAGCCACATTCAAGCACACAATCTCACAGATTATTTTCCACCTCAGTTCAGCCCTTGAACCGATACAACTGAGACCTATTACTAATTTTATTTGTAACAAAATACTCTCATATTTGGAAATATTTCAGGGATCAAAATCGCAACAATGAGCGTGCAAAATGGTCCTAGGATTGTCTCAAAATGAGTTTCATCATACTGCTGATGAGATAAAAAGTCTAGGAGATTTTTTGGTCAATATATATAAATGACATACCTTTAATCAGGCCATTGGCACGCCTCTCTTGATAGCACTAGGTACCCCCATTTGGGTGGTTCATGTGCAAGTGCTATCATGTTGGTTACACATATTTAAATATGAAAATTCTTTTAGGACCAGCTCAAAGTATGTTTTTGTCATACAGCTGATGCAAACAACTCCTTAAATGGGATGTCAACTGGCCCTCTTGATAGCACTAAGTACTCCCATTCAGGCAGTCCATATGCAAGTGCTATCATGCTGATTACATTATCTCATCTTTTGTTCATGTGATTTGTAGACATTATCTTCAGTTTGATCCCAAACAATTTCTCATGCTGATTTTCTAATATTGGTCCTGATTAGTCAGGACTAGTTGCTAAGGTTTGGTGCAGCAATAATTGCCCAACCATGCAAGTGTATTCAGCCCAAGCTTCTGATAGAATAATCAAATTAATTTGACATTGAGTTAATTGGCCTGAGCCAAGTAGTTGCAGATAAGATTGGCCTAAATGTGTGAGTTATTTGGCCTGAGCTTTTGAAAATATAATTAAATCCACACTGCGACAATCATCCTGAGCCATGTTATTGCAATAGGCTTTAATTAGAGTATAGCTCAAGCATTAGGAGGATAATTGTCCTAATCTGTTGGTTGTCAAATAGTTTATTTTTTAGTCAACCCCCAGAATCTAACAATTTACAGCAGATAATTTATGACTGTTAGAAAAACAGTTCTCTAGCCTTTTGCTGAGGTTCAAAGGTGGGCTCAAAGCTGAAATTAACGGAGAGGTCAAAAAACATAAAGATGTACTGATTACAGACTACTTTATTAGATCAAAATGCGTCAATATCTATGAGGTGCGTAGGGACACTGTGCCTCAGGGATCTTCATGGCCCCATCCGCTCAGGATCTTTCTTGGCCTTCCAGATTGACTGCCTGGGCGGCATCCTCATCTACATCTGTGATCCCATGACTAGAGTGGTGAAGGCCACACCTCTTAAAGTCCAGGAAGTGAGGATGAGATTCCTGAAGTCGCCTCCATTTATTTCAAATGCGTGTGGATTCCTAATTGAGTTTGGGTTGGTGCCATTGAGATAAGTCTCCGTCCAGGTGGGCTCAAGAGTCAATTCATCAAAGCTCAATTTGGAAGAAGGGATTTTGAATCACTTTATGTCTCAAACCCTGACAATGCCCCTCTCAAGATCCTGTTAGATGGGGGTATTGGTCTAAAGGAACTGGCCTTACACTATAATAACATTAGTCCCTTGGTTGACGTCAGCAGCGGAGTACTCTGACTTTACCTTATGAATAACCTTATAAGGTCCAGACCAAATAATGTCAAGCTTATTCTGTCAAACTCCAGGTCAATGGTGATACAAGAGAACAAGGTCACCTAATTGGAAAGTTGGTAAGGAGGTAAGCCAAGAAACCAGGATGTCTATCTTCCTGTAGTGGTTACAGTGCCTTGAGTGGCTAGGACTTGAAGCTGATTAATTTCATCATCTAAGGCCCTCATAGTTAATTTGAAGTTTTCAGGTGTGGAGGTCTCAAGCAATGGCTAAATGCTACATGATAGCCGAGGAGCATGACTTACAAGGTTTCAAATGGGTCATCTTGATGACTCAGTGGTAGCTTATCCTATAGACAAGCAAAGCATTGGTCAGTTAGCGGTTCCAGCAAGTTGGATCTGAGGCGGCCATCTTATGTAAAATGGAGATAAGAGTTCCATTAACTCATTATACCGCCCCATTGGTTGATGGGTAATAAGGGGCAGCGAAACTCTAGTTGGTTCCAAGTAGAGAGGTAAGTTCTTGTACTACCTGCAAGGTAGAGTTCAACCCGTTATCCAAAAGTAGGGTTTGGGGGCACCTGTGCTAGGTAAAAATGGGTTGAACAAAAAAGATAACTGTAGCTTGGGTGGTAGCAGCTGGGATCAAAATCGCTTCAACCCACTTGGTTAGATGATCCAAAGCTAGGAGGATATACTTATGGCCATTCATCACAGTGGGAAGAGGGCCAACCACATTGACGCTGATGATGTTAAAAGTTCTTATTGGAGCAACAATCAAATGTTGATACCAAGGATTGGCCCAATTTTGGGATCTACAAATCATACAAGCCTCTAGGACCTCTTGTATGGTTTTTACTATTCGTTCCCAGAAGCATCGTTTCTTAAGACACTCATGCATCTTCTTTACCGCGCCATGTCCCACAGTTGCATAACCTTCCAGAATAACATCAATTTGGTAAGAAGGGCGAATTTAAGGGAGCCAATTATTAAAGACCTTCTATATAGCAGCCCATCCCTGACCTGAGTGTCAGGAGTCATCCTCTGGAGCTCATTGGATGTTGGGGGTCTCCATTTCCAATAATTTCCAAAGGCCAATTAGATCATACAAAATGGTCTTCCTCATGGTTTAAGGCAACCAATACTGGTATTCTAGAGAGACCATTGGCATTCTGGTGAATCTCCTTGCATGATGAACAATGGTAAAGTCATAGCTCTGTAATCTCAAGGCCCACCCGGCTAGTTGGCCATCAGGGGTCCTTCATCTGTTGGAGCAATTAGAGAGAGGAATAGTTGATAATAATGGTAAAATGGGTGCCGTAAAGATAGGGGCGAAAATTTCTGATTGCTAGTAGAATAGACAGGCATTTTCATTCAGCAGTGCTATAATTCCTTTCAGCCTTGCTCAAGATTTTGCTGAAGTAAGGCACCAAGTGGTCAGCCTGGTTTTTGTCATGCTGGGCTAGGATGTCTCCAACGGCAACATTGCTGGTGTCAGTAAATAACAGGATAGGGTACTCAAATCATGTATGGAATAAAATGGGTTTGGTGCAAAGAGAAGTCTGTAATGCATTAAAGGCCTGTTCTTGCTCAGGCCGTCACTCAAAAGGTTAGTTCTTTTGCAGAAGATATAACAGGCTTGGCCAGGTAAGCAAACTGAGAAATAAAATGACAATAATAACCCATCATGCCAAGGAAACCTAGATATCTCTAAGGCCCTATGGCGTGACATCTCAAGTGCGTTTAGTTTGTCTATTATGGGCTGGATGCCATCTTTTGTCAACATATGCCTGAGAAACTCCAATTCGGACTGGAAGAAAGAGTACTTCAAAGGTTTAAGTTTTATGAAGCCCTTTTAAGCTGATTAAAGACTTCCCAAAAGTGCTCCACATGACCATTGAAAGTATTTGAGAAGACAGTGATGTCATCCAGGTACACGAGGACACACAATAACTTCAGGTCTCCAAGGATCCCATCCATAGCACGTTGGAAAGTGGCGGGCGCGTTACAAAGCCCCTGAGGCATCCTCATAGGTATTAACAGCCCCTTGTTGGAAATAATTGTACACTTGGATCAGCCTTTGGAGCAAGCTCTACCTGCCAATACCCGCTTGCCAGGTCCATTGCAGAAAAGTATCATGACCCAGCAAGCAACCAGAGAAAGCCATTAATACATGACAGAGGGTAGCTGCCTTTCTTGGTAACGGAATTGAGCTTGCAATAAACCATCACCACATGATGACTGCCATCCTTCTTTCAAACCAGTAGGAGAGGGGAAACCCATGGAATACGTGACGACACCAATAGCCTGGCTTTTAGAAGTTGCTTGAATTACACCGCCACTTGTGCCTCTTCAACCTTACTCTTTTGGTAGGGTCAGGACCAAAAGGGGGAGATCCCAGTTTTAACATGATGTAGCACCCCACTCATTTTGCCAAAGTCATAAAGTAGAGACTGAGAAGAGGTCAGAGTACTCCTCCAATAGGTCCTGAACTTCTTATTGTTGTTCCTCTGTGAGTTCCTTTCTAATACTGGTGTTAACCAGGGCCACCAATGAAGGCATCTCTAACCCAAAATCTCTTCATTTCCAAAACTATTGACATCATTGAAAGTTCCACTGGTAGAAGGCAGACATACGCGGCAGGACTATTTGGGCCTACAACCCTAGACTTGTCAGTAAGTTTAGCCAACAACACTGATATAATCCAGCATAGGCGAGATCTAGAATCCCTGGACAAGTCAGTACTTAATTAGCTGATGTATTAACTTGGCCTTAAATTTCTGGCAATATCTGGAGGTAATGTTGACATGAACCCGGGTATTGATAATAACCTGGGACTTTGGAGGTATACAGGTCGTCCTGGGTAGATAGATTGGCATGCCTTTGCAACAATCAACAGCAGGTGTGGGCAACCGGACTCAAGAGCCCCTGACATGATACTTGAGCCAATTGACCCAGCTCTCACTCTCTAACAGGCAAGCTCAGACATTTCCCTTTGTTTTAGAGTTACAGGAGGTTTCAAAAAGCTAAAGGGACCCAGTGTTCAGTAAGGATAGGAACCCCTCATCATAGTATACCACTGCTGAGTAGTCTAAGAGGAATTGAGTCATAAGAAGAAGTTTGTAACTTGGGTTGTCCGGCAATATGTCAGGGGTGGTTACTAAAAGCTTCTCAAATCAAATGATAGAAAATAATAGGCCCCTATGGATTGTGTACATTGCGGTCCTGAAGTGCTAAACTCCATATAATGCAGAAAGTCTAGGGCGATCTTAATACGCTTCACTAATTTGAGTGAAATAACATTCACAATGGAGCCGCTATCAACTATGGCAAGAACCAGAATCCAATGGACTAAAACAGCAATGCGAGCGACCAAGTTTTTGAATTGTGGAGGTAGTGCAAAATACATGAGTGAGTCGTTGGAAGAAGAGTAAGCAGTATCAATTTCTTTATTATTGATAGGTACCAAAGCCTCTTATTCAGATATGACCTCCTTAGGTTTGTTAGAGGCCAATGAGGACTTTGTGGCTTATTGGGATGTCAGCATGGAGCGCCTCGTCATTCATGCTGAATACCCTTTTCTCGCCTCCTCAGCATGTCCCTTCCAGCATGTCTTGGCGCTGTGTTATAAACAATGCAGTAGGTGCATCAGGATTAAGAACTCTTCTGGTTTTTGACAATATAAGCCCAAAGGGCGATTAGGGGGCTGATGAGGTGGCTTTGGGATGCTTAGCTGTCTCATGGATATCATAAAGCGTTTCTTAATTTCCTAAATTCATGTAAACCCAATCTTTTGATCAATCATATGCATTTGACCTCAATATAAGATCTTAATACGGAGATCATGGCAGTAATGACTACATGCAAGTTGATAAAATTTGTAGTAAACAAGGGTTGCGCTTGGTCATAAAAGTGGCTGGCAAATTCCACAGTACTCTCCCCTTTGTTCAGATGAATACCCATGAAGTCCTGTTTCTGGATGTCCAAGGTCTATTTACTACTAAATTTCTGGGCTTAGGGCCATTAGAACTTTCTCCCAGGTGCTGCATTCTTTTAGGTGAAGAGTTTATTAAATCCTGGGCCATGCTTAAGGCAGGAGTGGATATGTTTCACCTTCTGTCGGTCATTGGCTTCCTTTATGGAACTCTCATAGGCATACAAGAAGGAGGAAATACTTTCAAGAATAGGGGTGAATCTTTTGCTTGAAACTAGTTTTAAATTAGTTACAATAGGAGTAAGAGGGTGTTACCACCCAGGATTGGTGCAGACTCAGAAATCTCAGTTTCTGCATAGTTGCGGATGCCTGTTGGTCCAACTGTCATCTTAAACCCTTAAGGTCTTCTTGAATTTTATCCCAATTCCAGTTGAGAGAAGAGATGGAGGCCTTGTGGGTGACCTGCTCTATTAGCTCTTAAAAATTGGCTTGTTGTAGAAGAAGCTGGCTGTCAAGGCCATTCAAGCGGGTCTCAAACTTATGGCAGGTTTGCTCAAGCTGGGTGAGGCGACTATTGGTAAGTCAGGTGAAGAGGTGATACTATGCATCTCATCCAAAAGTGCCTCAAACAAAATTTGTGGGTCAAAGGGGAATCCATCAACATGAAGTTTACATTCTTGGGCTACACTATAGATTTAATATTGTAGGTCGTCCAGCACTTTCAAGAAATCCTTTTTTCAAGGTTCATCAAGGTCACCTGATGTAGGCACTTAGGGGCCTGAGGGGCCCTTGAGGCCCACGGGGATCTTTAGGCCCTTCATTCCCAGGAGTAAGGGCATTGGACGTCAGTTCCTGATAGTGTTGTTGGAGAGTCCGTAACAGATCTTCAACCTGGTTTAGGCGTTGGCCCAGACAACCTCAGGAAGTTGAATTTTTTGGTAAAGCTGATCCTCGATGTAGTTATAGATTCCATTATTCAACACTGCAATCTGGGTTTAAGCTTTGTTAATTAACTATCAGTTATCATTAATGGCCCCTCAGTTGACATTGATGAGGAAGGGGGTGCCGCGTTGTAGAAGTTAACAACATGTGAATGTAGAACCTGGGTAAGCCATAGTTTTCAGGAAACCACATGATGTTGCAACTCAACTATCTGCAGGAGGTAATAGATGGCAGGATTAACTAATTCTGAGTATAATGTTTGATCAATAAAGGCAGCTCTCCTGCTGGTAGCTGAGTGAGGTTTAGAGGTCCTCATAGTAGAAAGTACTGATGATGTGCAGTACCAGCTTGCGCGACCTCCCAAAGAATAGATACCATTGATTAGTTGTTGAATAATTCCGCCAAGATTTTCATACTTGAGTTGTCATTGATTGCCATCAACTGAAGGCAGGGTGAACTGAAACGTGGCTCAAAATTCCAGGATCTCAGGTTGTGTAGTTGTTATTTTGTATTGTGAGGTACTGATCCATTGAGCGACGTTTCTTGACTGTACAGCAGGTTGGTTTTTTGACCGCTGGTGTTCTCAATGGTTCATGATAGATTTTTTCACTTTAGACAGCTCAGGGCCCCCCATAGTGAGCACCAAGTTATGCCAGCAAAACGGTTCTCTAGAATTTTGCTGAGGTTCAAAGGTGGGCTCAAAGCTGAAATTAACGGAGAGGTTAAAAACATTAAGATGGACCAATCACAGATTACTTTATTAGATTAAAACGTGTCAATATTTATAAAGTTTATAGGGACATGGTGCCTCAAGGTTCTTCATGACCCTCTCCGCTCAGGATCTTTCATAGTATTCCATATTGACTGCTTGGGTGGCACCATCAATGTACTTCATTGACCCCATGACTGTAGTGGTGGAGGCCGCACTTCTTGTGATTCAGGAATTGAGGGTGAGATTCCTGAAGTCGCCTCCTTTGTTTTTTAAATGCATTCATATTCCTGATTAAATTTGGATTTGATGCCATTGAGATAAGGCTCATAAAGCGGGCTTTAGAGTCAATTTACTGTGCCTTGATTTGGAAGTAGAGATAGTAATTTGTTTTTTATCTCAAATCACACAATGACCTTAATGCTCTTCAGGGATCCAGAATCACATTGTTATTAGGGATGCAAGACCCATTTGATTGCATCAATAAGTAGAAGAGTTGGGATTTTTGTCCGTATTCCCAACTGACTAGATCACCAGGGGTCATTAAGGGATAATGACCTATAGCGAGTGAATTGGATATCAGTTGACCCCAATTTTGGGTTAGCAGTGTTAGGGGTACTTTAGGTAATTTTCCTGATTCAGATCCATTGGGATTGATCCAGGTGAATGCTTAAAATCTAATTGGGAAGAGTTGCTGACAAAATGGGGGCATCTGATAGTTGATCAATAATTAACTATCAGGTGTACTGATTGTTATCAGTTGAGTTTCATTACTAACTGATTGGGAATTTAAGGAGCTTGTTGCAAGGTGAGTGATGACACCTGCAACTATAGAATCAGTCAGTTGGTTTGTGACCTGCCATAATGGGTAATAAGTTTCATTACCTAAGCAGGTCACTCACCACGTATGGTTGGTTTGCTGGGATTGAGTTGAAAACGTTAAGGACATATTGTCTGACTCTTTCAATTTTAGGTCTTGAGGATGTATGACAAAGGAATACTAACTAAGATTAGATAACCATTGCTGATGAGATGACAAAGGGTAATTCAACGGCAACAGCTGCCAATTCAAGGCTGAGGCACCAACTGAGGGTTAGGCACCATATTCCTCTATAAATCCACCTGAAAATTCACTCAATAAAAAACCAGACTTTAGCAGAATTCATTTTTAGTTTTAGTTCTTTTCATCTTCAGGAAATTATTGCTGTGTTCTTTATACGGGTTCTCTAGAAGGATTTGGAGTAAGGATCAAGGATCCTTAGAAGAAGAGCTGAGATGAGATGAGAAGTGCTGCCAACTTTATGTCACTAGAGAGAGGCTGTAAACTTTGATCTTAGCTTGGATCAAGTTAGGAGGATAAAGGTATAAATACCTACTGAGGACATCTATAGTATTTTGAGGTGGAACAATGGTCAAGAGTTGGACCAATAAGTGGTTTTCTATTCAACTACAGATAATAGCCTGCATACTATTATCAATCATATAGCATATATAATATATCATCAGACAACGCAAAGGGTGCACAAACCAAAACTGTGCAAGTTATCAATTTAGAAGTTAATATTCATGAACTAGCAGAAAAGCCCCTAGATTCTAACAAATGGTGCTCATTACAGAGGTTGTAGTTATGTAGATACACTAGTACAAGATATCATATAAGGAAGGAGTCAAAGATGTTTCCAATTTTGGAAATTAGTTACTCAGAAAAGTAACGTCACTGAAAAAGGAAAAAGGAGTTTTAGTCTGAGAAGTTTTATTCTTGAAGACAGAACATGAAGTGGATCAAGTTAATTTTCATTCACTCAGCACATCATGGAGCAACTAGTGAAGAAAATCGAAGATCTGAAGAATTGGAACTATGAATGTGACTTCTATAAAGCAAATGACGCTAAGAAGATACTCAAAGATTTGGGAAAAGGACTTTTAGCCTAGATATGGAACTGTCTAGTGCTACAAGAGAACATGTTCCACTGGTGATCTACTTAAGATGAAGATTTACAAAAGGGCCAACTCAAGTTGAAATTGGGTCCACTTGAAATAGTCCTGAGGAGCATGGTGTTAAATGAGACACTAGATGAGTCATTGGATGAGTTGATACGGAAAGCAAATTAATTCAGAGTATTGGATTACATCGCCAATGAAGAGTATGAGGTCAAAAAAGGAAGCAATTGGTCTAAGATAGTGGAGGGAATCGTTTGACCCAATGTTATTCAATCAATTAATCAGAAATTGCTGGAGACGAGTTTTATCAATTTAAGACGAAATTGGATGAAGTTAACGTTAATATCAATCTGTGTAATTAGGGGATATTTACAGAGCCATAATGAATTTACTTATAATCTTTTGGATGGCAAAAAAACCAAAAATCGTTTTTAAGTGAAAACCAAAAAAGAGCAATCAAATGAAACTGACAATTAAAACGAATTCACTTTTAATGAGATACAAAGACTCAAGTGTCAATTGCTGAAATATGAAATGAAGTAGGACCTGTCAGAAGAATGACAAGTTGTGATTAAAGGTCCATTGAACAGAAATATTTATGCGTATTGCCAAAGTTGGCAAGTGTTGCCTATGCATGAAGAAACAGCGCTGCTGGTTGTATATTGAAGAAGGTCAATAAAAACAATTAAAGTATTGAATCTAAAAGAAAATAATTGCAATATTCCCAAAGGGCCACTGAACCATTGAAATGGTTATGTCCTGATATTTTGGTTATGTCCTAAAAGAGGACCACTGAACCAAATTAGATGGTTAAGTTTTAAGAAATTAAGAGTTTGAACCATGAAAACTGGTAGGTCAAAGTATACTTCAGAACTATTTTGGATGAAAGGGATGAAAAAGACCAGTGACTTAATTGTAGGTTAAGTCCCATTGCAAAAGAAAAATACAAAAATATATATATAGATAAAAAACATAAAAGATATATGTATGTATCAATTTAATGGTCCATAATTTGGGACCTTTGACAGGGTTAAGATTGCTGGAATGGGTTGCCAAAGGTATTAATCTATTGGTCAATTGATAGCAACTCGCTGATCTGATGGAAAGACAGCAGGAAGAGGTGGTAAAATTGTTTGACAAGTATTGGAAAGTATTTTCTCAGGATGACCACGATTTGGGATTGCAAGGAATGTGATCCACAAAGTCAACACTGGGAAAAATTTATCAATAGAAATGAGACCAATTTGATGGTCAAAAGTGGTAGAAGCAGTAGTGGAGGAAAAAATCAGTAAACCAGTGAAGCATGGGCTTCTAGTTCCGTTGTTAAGTGCCTTGGAGAGCCTTATTCTAATTGTGAAGAAGAAAGATGACTATAATTGGTTGATGATCGATTATTGGAAACTGAATAAGATAATAAATAAGGATTTGTATCCACTACCACAAATTGATGATGTGCTATTTCAATTAGGAGAAGCGAAGTATTTCTCCAAAATGAATCTATTGTCTGGATATTGGCAAATTGATTTGCCAAAAAAAGACCAAGAGAAATGTGCGACTATCACCGTGTATGGGCTGTATCAACCAATGAGGATGCCCCAAAGTCTATGCAATGCGCCTGTAATGTTCCAGAGGACCATGGACGCCATATAGAATGATCTGAAGTTGTCATGCGTCCTGGTATACTTGGACAATATACATGTGTTCAGTAAGACATTTACTGACCATTTGAACCACTTGGAGGAAGTTTTCAAGCAACTATCCGTGGTCAACCTGAAGATCAAGCTGAGGAAGTGTTACTTCTTAATGAAAGAGTTATAATATCTGGGTTATTGTATCAAACTATTGGACGGCAGCTGCAAGCCCAGAAAATCAAAGCCATAGAGCAAATGGCTGTACCAAGGAGTGTCCAAGATATACAAGCGTTTCTTAAAATGGTTGGATACTATAGAATCTTCATTAAGAATTTTTCAAGAATTGCCAAGCCCCTCTTCTATTTGATGAAGGATCTGGAAAAAGAATTTGTTTGTAATGAAGAGTCTCAGAGTTCTTTTGATGAGCTATGTTGGTATTTGATAGATTCTCCAATATTGAAATATATTTTGAATTTTGATCAAGGATTTATAATACAAACTGATTCTTCATTAACGGCAATTTGCGCCATCCTGAGCCAAGTGGATGAACTTGGGGACAAACATACATTAGCATAAGTGAGCTGGACACTCTCAGCAGTTGATATGAATTAAACCATGTCTGAGCGTGAATGCCTTATAGTAATTTATGCATGTAAACATATTTGGGTGTATATTCATGGAACGCACTTTAAAGTAGTGACTGACCACTTCTTGTTGCGTTGGCTACATGATTTAGGAGAACTGGAAGGACAACTGCCTAATGAGCATTAAGCTACAGGCTTACGATTCTGAGATAGTCCACTGAGCTGGTGCTTATCATCAGAATTCAGATGGCTTATCAAGGTTACCGTTGGTCCAAGTGGTATACCAGCAAGCAGTTGAGCTAATCCAGAGAATGGTCAAAGGAGAAATTGGGAATGAAATCTGAGAAATCCAAGGTGCACTTTAAAAAGCAATAAAGCTACAAAGACCATGTATGGACAAGTTTTTAAGACAATTGATGGGAAACAATTAGTTTTTTTAAAGCCATCAAAACAAGTGGGTATTATTTAAGCTGCACATAAGGTTGTAGGGAATGGAGGCCTAAGGAAGACGACTGATCACATTCACTAGTACTAATACTGGTAGTCCATCAACTATGATGTAACGGATTAACTGTCTTGTTGTTTTTGTGCCAGTTGCACAAGATGCACAAGAATATGACTGGATATTGATTGGTCTTCCCTGGATTTTCCTGCCATACAGTGCCCATCATTGTGGTGGGATCATTAAAAATGAGTACTTGGGGAGTCAAATAGATTATAGTTGCAATCAACCATCTGATGAGATGGGTTGAAACGAAGGCCCTGGAAAAAGTAGATGCTACAAGCACCGCAAGGTTTATTTTGGATCAAGTAGTATATTAACATGGATGCCCACAGGTCTTGTTGAGTGATAATGGAATGAGTTCACATCTCATGTGATCCCACAATTGGATGAAATAATGGGGATTAAGGAGTTGTGTCTGTACCTTACTGGACTAATACAAACGGAGTGGTAGAACGGGTCAATGGAATGCTGTCCACAACACTGAGGAAGCTGGTTGTAGGAAGAACTTCTGCATGAGGTGCCATTGTTTGGTAACGTTTGCATACAATATAAAAAAATACAGCAATGGGAAAAACGCCATTTGAGTTACTATACATAAGGGATGCCGCGTTGCCGTAGATTTTTTATTTGGTGGTTGAAACAACCTTGGGGATGAGTTCTGAGTAGTATCTGATCCGATTGTCTAATATAATGATCAAGATGCAATTGCAAGCATTCAATATTACTAGAAGAAAAGGATTAAAGCAAAAATGACGGATAATAAGAACTTATTGGCCTTATCAGAATATTAAATAGGCGAAAAAGTTGCATATTGTAATATGCATGGTTTTGGGAGAAGAAACAAGTTAGATGTGTTGTGGTTGGGTCCATTTGAGTTTATCAGTAACATGTCAATGGACGCCTATTCCATAAAGAACCTCTTGGATGGAAGGATAGTGAATTATGTCCACGCTAAATATCTGTAACAGTGGATTGATGGAAAAAAATTAGAAAAATTGTTCCCAAAGGACCGCTGAACCATTAAGATGGTTATATCCTGATGATTTGGTTAAGTCTAGAAAAAGTACCAATGAACCAAAATAGATGGTTAAGTCTTAAAAAATAAGACCGTTAAACCATAGAAAACTGGTAGGTCTAAGTATACATTGGAACCAGTTTTGGGGAATAAATAAGAGGGACTGATGAACCAAGTGAAGGTCATGTCCCATGTTAAAATAAGAAAAAAATAAAAGATTGATAATAATATAGCGAAAAAATTTAAATTAAAAAATGCGCAGAAAACAGATATATTTTTATAAACTTTATTGCTTATCCTCAACTTATTGATGATTCTGCCTATGTTTCCTCTTGGGAGAGGGAGGATGTATCGCAGTAGGAGCAAACAAACCATTAAAATCTATGTGAGATCAGATGCTAGCAAGGGCTAGACCTACTCAAAGCTAAGTTTGTTGAGTGGAGGCTGATCCCTGTGAGAATGCAACTAGGTGAAGAGAGATGGAAATATTGATACTTACCAAATGTGATACCCCAGATTGGGGAGGTAAGCAACAGAACAAGAAGAGGCATTTGGCAAATAACAGAAAGTAATTCCAATATGGCGCTGGAGCTGAAATATTGGTTTGAGCACTTGCCAATGGGCTTCATCAAGAACATTAGACATATGGGCTGGCATTGAGAAAGGGTACTAGATGGGGGTTGCTGAATCATGCCCCCTATTAAAGCCATCAGGGGAAGATACCGATGGGATGTGCCAGAAATGAGATAGTTGTTCAGGGAGCAAATGGCATCCTTTAGATGATGACTATGAGTTTCTTGAAAAGGAAAGAGGAATGAGTGATGGAAGCTGGGAGAGGCTGGAAGCTTTGTGGCCCAACTTTAAAGAAATTGGCTGGCAAAGAGAAGGGCGTAAGCTGCAATATCCTGATATCGTATGTTCTCAAGATTGGAAGAATTCAGCGCTATGAATAAAGCCTCAGTTACTTGGGCCTACAATTCTACATGGGGGAGTTCAAAATGTTTACATTTTCAATGGCTAGTTCATTTGACAGAACAGCTGGTTTGTAAAAATGGACAAGTCAGAAAAGGAACTCTGGAAGTAAGTCTAATCCAGTGAGGAACAATTTATTGATAGCGGAGGGAATTTCTTCAGGAGATTGGACAATGATTGTAGGGTTATCTGCAAATAGAGCGGAATAAGGAGAGTTTCAAAGTCTAACTTGGGAATTGACAATAGAGGGAGGATTGGTCGCAAGTCGTTCAAGACAATTGCTAACCTGGTTTTGGTAGGGTTGGATACCATTTCTGGTAATTCCACAGAAGCCCTGATATGGGTACTCGACTAGGAGTATGAGTCCTAGGAGGACTATAGAAGAGGTTCCGTCATGCAGATTGACTCATCAGTTGGATCAGCCAAAAACCTTGTCAAACATGCTGTCAAGCAGTTGTTGATACCTAGAATCTAAGTTTTTGACATATGAGCTGGATGAGAGGTGGTATATCATACTTTTAAAATAGTCAATATTTACACTTCAGAATCAATTAAGCATTAACTTTGGAGAAATTATCTCAATTAAAGAGATAAGCTCTCCAGAGAAATACTAAAAATTATATGAGTTAAGAGGTTATTATGAGAAAATAACAAGGGTGAATATAAATGAGTATCATAAATTGTGCCATGAAACAAACATTATTGGCAAGAATTTCCTGTTGAGGACAAGGAGGAAGATCAGAAAATTGAGGTCGCTGAACCAAGAATCCTGAAAAAGACAATTAGTCATATGCCCTGATGGGGGAAACCCAGATCCCAGGATCAGTATCATCTTGAATAAATTGATTAGCCTGGCATGATAGAAGGTCGTGGGGACTGCGCTCTGAGTAGGCGGTATCAAAGAGGAAGAGGAAGAGAACTGCATGCCAAAGGTTGTCCTGAGCAGTGTTGAATACAGATCGACTGCACTCCACTAGAGCCCAAAAAGTATTTGACCTGGTGTCTGAGGTGGTATTCTCCTGTCCCAGTCCTAATTCTCTGTAAATCTAGGTAAGAGGAGGGATGTGTTGGAGTTTTTGTCCACCTTTCCAATCATCTAGATTACCATGGTTCACTAGGAGATAAATACCTATAGTAAGTTAATTGGATATTAGTTGATTCCAATTTCAGTTTAACAATTTTTGGAATATTTTAGGTAATTCACTTGGTTTGGTTCTGTCAGGGATTGATCTGGGTGAATGCTTAAGATCTCGGTGGGCATAGTTGTTGATGAAATGGAGTCATCTGATAGCTGATCAATGATAAACTATCAGGTGTACCAATTAGGATCAGTCAGTTTTTATAACTGACCAATTGGGATTTTAAGGAGCAAGTTGCAAGGTGAGTGATGACACCTGCAACTAGAGAATCAATCAATTGATTCATGGCCTTTCATAATGGGTAACAAGTCACATTACCTAAGCAGGTCACTCACCACATATGGTTGGTTTGCTGGGATTGAGTAGAAAACATTAGGGACACGTTTTCTGACTCTTTCCATTTTAGGTCTTGAGGATGTATGACAAAGGAATACTAACTAAGATTAGATAACCATTGCTGATGAGATGACAAAGGGTAATTCAACGGCAACAGCTGCCATTTCAAGGCTGAGGCACCAACTGAGGGTTGGGCACCATATTCCCTCTATAAATTCCCCTGAAAATTCACTCAATAAAAAACCAGACTTTAGCAGAAATTATTTTTAGTTTTAGTTCTTTTTTATTTATTTGAGGATGGCTGACCAGGGGACAGACACATCCGATATGTAGGGAAAGGAAAATGGAAAACAGAAAAGGGAAGAGAGCGCAAAACACAGGAACTCAAAAGATATGACTTGGCACACTTGGGTGAGGCTCGGAGCCATGGGTGGTGGATGACTAGACCTTAAGTGGCTTGGCAGCTCAGGGGCTAGTAGGGTGTACTGCCTATGAAGACTGTGAGGCTTTCAATGTCATAACAAAGGAACCAGATTGAAATCCAGTTGCCCATTCATTTCTTCCATTTGTGTTGGAGCGAGCCGAACAGCCAGGCTTGGAAGTGGTCAGCCAAATGGCTGTGGAACCTGACGATGGCTTGTTTGAAATTGTGGAGGATCCCGTTGAAAGCGTCGAGGGTAATTGTGTGAATGGACCATATTTAATGCTCACAATAAGAGCCCTTAGTGTCTGGGGGATAGGTGAGGCCATGTTGAGTGCCAGGATATCGCGGGATAGTTGTAATTCAGCTGTTGGTGATTGTTGAAACAAGTGCATCATGTTGGCCCAGATATGCGCGGATGGCAGGCACTCTTCCAGGCGGTGTGCTAGTGTGTTGGGTCCGCCGCAGATGGCGCATGTCTTATACATTGAGAAAGTACGGTCATTTGTTCTAAACGTATGGCGCATGTATTGCCACACTGTGGAGCACACTTGTGGGGATAAGAGGGGGCAGGTGATGAGGTCCCACACCTGCTTTTGGATGCGCAAGTCATATGGGACGTCTTGGTGGTCTAAGTAGTCAATCCGGGAAAGAGGAAAGGGTGGTAGTGGGGCAGGCGCGTTAGACACTGTTTGTCCCCTGTGGAGTTGCATGTAACCAGTTTGAGAGTGAAAGTCTTCAGATTGCTGTGCATAGGAGAAGCTCCAATCCCCTTGTCTTAGGTTGTACAGGATGTGTTTGAAATATCGGTTGGTGTTGTGCAGTCCAGTGGCGGTTAGATGTGTTGCAAAGTATTTCATCAGAGTTGCAGGGTTGGAGGGGGACCTCAGATGTAGTGCCCTTGCGAAGTTAGTTTGGGCTGCCTTAGCCCAGTGGGGGGATGGTGGTTTGGGTGATATTTTGAGAGCTACCCATGAGCCTAGGATTTGCGTTGCTCTTTCCATGAAGTTGAGCAGCCCCATCCCGCCTTACTTCCGTGGGCCGTACATGGTCTCTAGCCTGACAGGTGCGCGGTAACCAGACCATAGCCAGTTCTGCAGGAGCTTGTAGACTGATTTGGTAAAGTTGGTGGAGAAGGGAACCGCGTGGGCAGCAAACCATAACTTTGACAAGATCAGATAGTTGGCTAACACAACTCTTCTGGTTAAACTAGTTTTACTCCTCCACATACATGTCATTCTTTTTGTGATGTTGTCCAAATTGTTGGTTTCAATGGTGTCAAGTGCATATCCACTGGCTTCGAGCCATATGCCCAGATGACAGACTGGGTTGGTGGCGGGGTGGTGTTCAAAGGGTAAACACAGTGGTTTTACTGGCTTGGATCGTTGTTTTGTGATTGGATGTGTGGTTGGTTGGTTTATGTGGTGGTGGTAGGGTGGGGCCCATTTTGAACTGAATTTTCCCATAACAATTACCTCTGTTTTCTTTTTGTTCAGCATGGCGTTACTCACTGACTCATACTGGTGAATAATGCGCTCAATCGCCCTGGCATCCCTATTGCCTGAAATTCCAACAACGCAGTCATCAGCAAAGGCGAGCATCTTGGTTGGTAGTTGTCCCTCCAAAATGATTCCAGTGATCTTTGAGTTTACTATGCGGAGGAGAGGGTCAAGGGTAAAATTATATAGTAGGGGGATAAGCGGGTCACCTTGTTTAAGGCCCCTTTGAGGGGTGATGGTGTTGGTTAGGAAACCTGGGCCTCTGATTGCAGACCTGGCTGAGCGTGTTAGGAGGAGCGCCCAGTTTATAAAGCGGGGTGGTAGGTTGAAAGCCTTTAGACACTGTTCTAGGTAGCCCCAGTGCACTCAGTCATATGCTTTCTTTTGGTCCAGGAAAGTAAGGGCGCCTGTGGGGTTAGCTTGGCAGATGTTGGCAGTTGTGTGGATGTTATCCCAAATTGAGCGATCTGGGATGAAGCCAAACTGATGAGGGGAGAGGGCTGTCTGAGCAATGCAACCCAGACGTTAGGCTAAGTTCTTAGTTAGTATTTTGATGTCAGTGTGTGATCCACCGTCGGATGCCACAAATTTTTTGTTAAAGTGAGTAATTTGATTTTTAAATAAAAGTAATAAATAACGCTTTGTTAAAGTTTTTATGTTTTTTATTGTTTTTGTTGGGCCAAACCAAGAAAGGTCCTTTTCTCAATACTAGTATTTCCTATTTAAATTAGTTCAAATTTTGAGACCATGCGTTTTTGAGGCTAAATTATATAAAGCTGAGTCATCAAAATTAGGGAATATAGGTTTTCAGCCTATCAGATCAAAGATAAAATTTTTGAGGCAAAACTGACCCATGTGGTAATGATTTTATAAATTGTATCCAATCACCAGCGAGTAAAATCTTCTCACCTTGGTGGTGGTCAGACTCATGTGGTAATGATTTGTTTATTTTACCCTCTCATTGTCGCATAAAATCTTCTCACCTCGGAGGTGGTCAGGTTTGTGTGGTAACAAACACCTCAAATTTGGCCGAGAAGTTGGAGAATTCTTACTATCAGTACTTACCTTATTACGCTAATTTTGGTTATAATACATATTTTCTCATAGTTAGGATTCCACTGAGAATCCGCCAAGGTCTGATCACCATTGGTACTCCTATTGTTGATAACCACAGTATTATTCGAAGATTGGGCAGGAGTTGGGCCAAACATGGTAGCAGATTCAGGAGCACTTGTACCTTTAACATTCTTTCTCCTAAGTCGAGAAGGTGAATGTCCAACATTTCCCCCCTCAAAAATGTTGGGAGGGGTGTAGGGTCGTAGGAAGCGGCCATGTACCCAGTTTATGATAATTCCTGTAGCCAACACTTGATAGAATACTCATTTCCTCTCTTATACATGATGGTAAATAACCCCTCCCAGATTGATCCAAGTTTTCCACTATGAGGAGTTATGCGATTGTGGTAATATAAAACCATATCCAACACTTGGAAGGAAGGTAAAGGAGCTTGGAGCTCATTGGCAGCTTGGTCTTCTTTGGTAACCATTTTAACTAGGTTGGTCATAGCCTCTGATTGAAGCTGAATGAT